>ULGY01000009.1:479538-499820 GCA_900519085.1 Yarrowia deformans | reverse complement strand
GGGGGGGGGGGGGAAATACTCACGTGACTGTCACAAATCGAATGATATACTTCTTTATTTGATTGAAGCACTATCCATACCACTACAGTACTCCTCCAACCACCACCATACAGCATGCATGTAGATAAAAAAGTATACCAGAACGAGTGTACACCAAAACACACACAACTACAGGATGAAATTCAGTCCATTGAGACCAGCGGTGTTGACTCGGATCCCCAATTTCGAAGACGGTTACGACCCGCTATGGGACGACGAAGAGTTGAGTCAGGAGATTAGTCAGTACGAGATTTCGCTGGAGCAAGAAACAACGCCTTCCAAGCCTCCTCGCAAGACGTCTTTTCAGAGGGAGTATGGTGATAGTCCAGTGAGACGGTCTTCTCCGTTGAAGTTTGAGCACAGACCGGAAGACGAACAGAAAGCTTTGTCAGCAAAAGCTATGTCAGCAAAAGCCATGTCACCAGACGACACCTCCTACCGCTCAAGCCATGACGTCTCGTGTGCTGAATGGGAAGGGACATTGAACCGGGTGTCGTTGATTCTGGACCAATGTCACGTGGGCAAGTTCAAGCGGGGCCATCGACGGGGATCGAGTGTTAGTCAGCAGACAACGAGTGCCGATTCAGCTGCGATCGACTGGGGCGCTCCCCTTGCTCAGGTGGAAAAGGAGCTACAGCACGTGGAAGACGTGTGGGCCTCTGAGGAGCTTCAGCGACACAATGACGTGGCTCGACGTGAGTCTGTGTTCATGTCTCGGATGGGCGAAGACCGTTTGCAGCGGTCTGAATCGCTGGCGAAAAAACGCGAGAAGCGCAACTCGGTGATTGTGGGCGATCTGGTGGGCCAATGGGAGGCGCAAAAGCGGGAGGAGGAGCGTCAGAGGCTGGAGAAGGAGCGAATTGAGCGGGAGCGGCTGGAGCAGGAGCGGTTGGAGAAGGAGAGGGTTGAGAGGGAGAGGGTGGAGAAGGAGAAGGCAGAGAAGGAGCGTTTGGAGAAGGAAAAGGCAGAGAAGGAGAGACTGGAGAAGGAGCGTTTGGAAAAGGAACGACTGGAGACGGAACGAGTGGCCAAGGAAAAGGCCGAAAAGGAGGAGAAGGAACGGGTGGAGGCCGAGGAGCTGGCTCGAAAGAACAAAATGGGCCAGTTTACTAACTGGAGAGCCGTCGATAAGGAGTTTTTGCAGTGGAAGGCCAAAATTGAGGAGATCAAGAAGGACATCAAGGAGCCCGTTGCCAACAATGTCGAAATCAAAAAGTTGTGCAACAAATGCAAACGGCAAATCAACCCCAAGTTTGGCCAGCTTACTCCCTCGGTTTCGCATACTAAACAGATCAGTGAGGAGTTTGTGCAGATTTTCAACGAGGCCAAACAGCACAGTGAGCTGGTTTACTTGTGGTTGCTCAACTTTTTCGCAAAATCGATTGTTCGACAGGCCGAAAACGAAACCATTGTGGCTCCTCAAAGTGCTCTCCCTCTGGGCATGTTGGCAGCAAGAATCATGTCTGTGTTTCCGGAGCTCACCGATCTCATTGTGGCTCGGTTCGTCAAAAAGTGTCCCTACGTCATTGGCTTCACTTGTGACATTGAGACCGAACAGGGAAGAGAACGAATGGCCTGGAGAAAGCCCGGTGGGAAATGGGAGGACGAAACCGTGTATTCTGAGCGAATGGGTGGCATTGCTTCTGTGTACGCTGCCATCACTCAGATCAGATTCACCGCTCCAGCAGAAAACCCCAGACCCATTTCGTACTCCTGGACCATGATTGCGAGATTGTTGAACACGGAGACGGAGAAGCTGACTAATACGCATTTCACCGTGGCTGCGTCGTGGTGGGAGGTGGTAGCGGTGCGGTTTCTGTCGACTTATGGCATTCAGGGACGGAAAATGCTGCGAGCAGCCTGGGATCCTTGGACCGCTAGTTGTGGAGATAAAAGGTACCCTGCTGGAGCGAGATTGAGATTGATGGGAGAGGAGTGGCAGAAGACGGGAAATGTGAAGGGGTTGACGCCGATGTCGAAGGATTAGTCTTAGCGACGAGAGACTGAAGAGGGATGTGAAGGAGAGCAAAGCTCGGATGAATGTCCCGATGAAGTACTCGAGGAGCGTGGCACCGCTTTAACGACCTGACACCGCCCTCGAACAGCTTATTGTTCATGCCCTCGAACATCTTGTTGTTCATGCTCTTGAACATCTTTCTGTTCATAACCAGGCTACAGCTCTGTTCATGCCATTGACCAGTCCATAGACCAGTCCATCGACCTGACACAGGCCGTTGTTACCAGGCTCCAGGCCATAGACAGAGCTCCTGACGCATTGACAGAGGGACAACACGTTTGATTGATTTATATACAGTAATTATTGACTACTTACTAGTAGAAGGAGAGCGCTGTCGTGAAGTGTACTGATATGGCGTGGCTGTTAAGTGTACAGTACCTATGGCGCTCCAGAGGGATGTGTTTATCTGAACATAATTATATTGAAGAAGACGGGCATTATATCCCACTACAGCAACAAGGTACAAGTAGCTACAGTACTCCAAATATCTGAACAACCTACTCGTACAGTCTATAAGTGTTAAAAACCATACGTACTAATAGCTACAGTAGCTAGCTAGCTAGTGTGGATGATCATTAATATCTAGTTAATGTAACGACTTAGGTACAGTACTGTACAACCCACTTCACAGGACAGATGGTTCCGACTGTAGTGCTTGTAGTCTGAATGCTGACTCTACCACTGTTGTCTCTGCAGCTACAGTATGTTCACCCTTCAGCCACCATGTGGATTGATCTATAGGTCACTACAGGAAGTGCCAGTGTCTGGAAGCAGAACAGCTACCCTCTGATTAAGGAGCTTCACTATTTGTCCGGTGTAGCAATGGGCATGTCCTCTCATGGACTGCAAGGTAGTCCCTTACTTTTCGCATGACTGGGTGTCCTTCCTTTCGGCCTGTTTTCCTGGTGGTTTTAATTCTGCCCTGTGAGTATGCCTTTCATCTACAGAGCGTCTACAAGTACACAACTGACAACCAACACACCAGAAAATCAACAATGGTAATAAATAATAGCTATTTGCAAAGAGTCACTGGCAATAACGTGATCTGACAACAGAGTGATCTGAGAGCAGAATTGCCTGGGAGAAGTATTTCATCGAACAATGATCTGGTCGGAGACATTCGGACTACGTTCTCATATCTCCTCCAAGAGTACGTTCTCATATCTCCTCCTACTGCATCTTCAACCAAACACCCTCGTTATGACTCATGGTCAAATGAGTGTTATACTTAGGAGGCAACGGCTTATCATCACAGCTCTCCACCGTCTCAAACTCCTGGGCCAATCGTGCCAACACGTATCCAGCCTCGGTAAGAGCAAACTGCTGACCCAAGCAAATCCGGGGACCTCCGTTGAACGGCAAGTATTCCCATCCTCGAGCAACCTTATACCCCTCAGCAGGGTCCCATCGCTCCGGAACAAACTCCTCCGTATCTTTGCCCCAGTACTCTTCCGCTCGATGGGTATGGTAGACCGAGTAGACCACGATTCCGCCCTTGGGGATGAAAATGGGCTCCTCCAGATCGGGTCCTCCTCCCTTGGGCAGAGTGGTGTCTCGTGTAGCCACTCGGAAGTTCATGGGCACAGAGGGATACAGTCGGAGACCCTCGTTGAGCACGTACCGCAAGTACTCGCATCGCTTGAGCGACTCAAACGACAGCTCTTCAGGAGAATCTCCAAAATCGTTGAGAACGGCCTGTCGCAGCTTTTTCCACGTCTCAGGTTGACGAGCCATTCGGAACATGATCCACGACAGAAGAGAGGCCGTGGTGTCTCGTCCAGCCAGCAGGATGTTGAGCATCTGGTCTCTGAGCACCTTGGGGTTTCGGGTCTCCTTTGCAAGCTCGTACAGGAAAATGTACTTGCCCTGCTCGTCGAGTTCCTGGAACTTTTCCTTTCGAGCGGCCAGAGCCTTGGAGACGTAAAAGTCGGTGAAATCGTGGACCAGCTTGTTGGCGTCGGCGTACTGTTTTCGGTAAAAGACGGTGCCTGCAAAGAAATACAGCTTCATCAGTTTGGCTCGAATCGAACAGAACCATTGGGCGGTGTTAAACGCCTCGGGGAACGCTCGACGAACGTTCTCATCGATACCCGAATGGTCCAATTGAGGCGCAGAGGGATCACCCAGGTAATCTGTCAACGAATCGACGGAATCGCCGCACAGAAACTCGGTGGCCGTGTCGAGAGTCAACATGAAGAAAAGCTCCTGGATATCGAACCCCTTGGCCGAATCACAGGCGGCATTCTCCTTTCTGATCGTCTTGAACAGCACCTGGATGTGTCGCTCGAGCGATTGCACGTGACTGACCTGATCACGTGCAAACTGAGGTCTCAACAGAGCACGAGAATGCGTCCATCCCTCGCCGTCCAAAGTGAAGATTCCGTCGCCCAGGGTCGGCAGCATGATCTTGTGGCGCGTCCCCAGCGAAAAGTCTTTAAATTGCGTCGCCAGAATCGCCTTGATGTTGTCGGGATGGATCGTCTGCAGCATGTCTGTGCCTGGAACGGGGTACACAAACGTATGGCCAAACGCCTCGAGGCCTACTCGCATGGAATGAGGGTAGGAGCGTTCGGTGGTGATCTGGTACGTCTTGTAGAGCCCATACCAGCCCAGAAAGCCACCATTGGCCATGGCAGGCATTCCACAGCCCTTTTTCTTGGACATTCGGCGGTGTTGGAACCGGCCAAACCATTCGGCAAAGCCCAGGTATGCCACCAGAATGGCCACTGCCAGAAAGATTGATTGGAGCATGTTTTGAGGGGCGATACTCGAGTTTGTCTAACAAGAAGAAGCATCTCCAAATCACCGTCCTTCTCTCTCTATATATACTGCGATAAACTTCCTGTGGCTCGGGAGAAAGGTACGAGGGCCTGTGAAAGGGTGCATTGAGCTAAACCTGGGGTGCAAGAGGGCTGGATCGGGCTCGGTTTACGAGTCACGTGGGGGGTAGGAAATCGCCCTGAAACGGGACTGTGTCACGTGACGGAGAAGGAGTATTGTAAAGCTGCTTTTTTGACAGCTCTAAAGGTCATTTACAGCATCGTTATCACATTCACACCTCTGTCTCAGTACGAGCAGGTACAGTGTTAGCTCGTACCAGCTTTAGGTGAAAAACTAGAGGCGCTAAAAACGGCCTGAAAGGTGCTGGCGAATGGAAACGGGGTTATTGGGGCTGCTATGGAGCGTTTGTTGAGTTGGCAAAACTGGCATATTAACAGAAATCACCTGTTGTCACAAGTACTGCATCTACAAGTGCAATGCTCTTACATCACGGCACACACCGGAACAATCGCGACTCAGTTAATAAACCCCCGGAACACTAACCAACTACACTATTAGATTGCTACCCCGCTACGGAGTAGTCGTCTAGAACCCCGTTGCCCCACCTATTTTATTCCGTTTTCCGCCAGCTATTCACTGGTGCTGTAGCGTTTGCTCCATTTTGAAAATCAGAAACAGCGGGGCAAACTTTAGGCGCAATCGTAAGACGGTGAGACACACGTGAGACATGGAACCGGTTAAAATACTGGATGTGGGGATTGTTTAGTAGCTTCTTTTGTCAGTACACATATTACCACGTGTATTGACGCTCATTGAGTCACAGTGTCGTCTTCAGCAGGGCTCAGATTCATGTGATTGCATACGACTGGCCATGCTCGGTTAGGATAAATAAAAATAAAAATAAAAATAAAACTCTCGCCACTGTGCCCCACCTCAACTTTATGCCGCCACTTGCATGTGAATCAATAGCGTGAAGATGAAAAATCCGGGGTAACATTCCAGACACGGCGATAGCGTAAAAAGCGGTTGAAGCGGTTGAAGCGGCAAAACAGGGATGGTCACCGTGCCCACTTGAAGGGCTACTTGTAGCTAGGCTCGGCGAATCTTGTTAAAACCGATGAACTTTCCAAGAGGTGCTGGACTCTGGGAGACGAGCGTGGGGTTGTCCGATCACGCTGATTTTTGCTTAGAAATACTGGCCGCGCGCCGTTTACGCGTTCTAAGCCTTTCCCCCGGCTCAAACACCGTTCCAACGGGGATTGAAAGGAGCTCTCGTCCCATGCAAGTTCCGATGAGGTATAAAGAGAGTTTAGTAAAATCTTTATTCTGACGTCTCGTAAAATTGTCCCAATTGAGCATAGACGGATCACGAGTGCAAAAGGATCTACCAGATGCAAACGGTTCTACACAGTTACACAGACACAAACGGCTATCGACAGTCATACGGATACACGATACGAGACCAAGACACCAGCACTGGTACAGTAATCATAGAAAGTCTACTGTACTGTACTTGTAGCTGTAAGAAACATGTAGACTTGTACCAGTACCATCCAATTTAGCAGAAGACAGTACTTGTACAGATGTATTTCCGTGCAGGTGCCTTAGTTTTGTCATTCATCTTCAAATTGATATTTACCGAAGATATCGCTAAGCGCCTGTTTCGTGCTCGTCAATTTCAGGCAGCTTTACGAGGTGGGAGCGGTGCCTTGCTGATGGGCGAATGTTCCGTAAGAAAGTCCTTATACCGGTACCGTACTAGTACCTTGAACGAGCTGTTTGTATTCAATCTGCTCGTACCCTTCCCTAAAAGTGCAACAAATACGGAAGGGTGAAAGGAAGGGTATTTTAGCGAGGCGGTGGTAGCACCAGGGAAGGAAAGGTGGGCATTTAAAATCGTGGTTGTTCGTGTAAGTACCTGGATTGAAAGTAGGAATCTACGGAGTTGTTCAGGGACGTGGTCCGAGTCTCCTACCGTGTTATCTTCGTCCTCAAGTGTCACCACAATGTCCTGAGCAAATACAAGTGCACGCTCTGATTAAATACATGATATGATCGAATACATGCTCTGAATGTCCTGATCCCGTTAGAGTCCAACGGGATCAGGACGTCTGTAAAGCGCTTCGATTGACTCCGCGCTTCAATTGACTCCCTTACATTACTCATCACGGTTCACAGGCTTTAGCCTACCATGGTACATTGATCGACTGAGCTCGCCTTTCCATGTCTATTTACTGACTGGGGAACTACTTCAGCCGTCTACTTCAGGGAAGAGCTTCTGGTGCGTTTGATGTCGCGATCAAGTGACATTTGTAGTTGTCTCTGTTGTAATCAAACGTAACCTGTAGCTGCCAATAACGAATGGTTAGAGCAGCAAGTATTCGTCTCATCAGCTCTCTGTCAGAGTTATTTTAAAGGTCCAAAATGACCGCTACAATATAGATCCTCAAACCAGTTTAACGTCCTACATTATGTTGTATTTCTCGATAGCATGAGTAAAGTATCGTACAAGTTAAGGAGAAGTTCAGCTATGGATTTTGGTTCTCATGTATGCCTGACATAACTGAGAAAACTGTCCATCTCTTAATTTGAGCCATACAACTGCTTCTAGCAGTATCAGACACCGGTGGTTGTCTACAATGGCCTTCTCCTGGTGTCTACTGAATGTGAAGGATAACGAGAGGTATATACAGGAACCAGAGGGTACCAAAAGGACCTGAAACAGCCCATAACTGTTTTTTTTTGACAATTGCAGTCTGTAGTTCTACATGGTGATCTCGCTGACTCGGAAACGGGAATATTGGGACTGAAATAGATGGTAGGGTGAGTAGAGCCTTTCAGAACGTTTTCAGAAGTTGAGCTGTCGTCTTACAAGATTGTCAAGTAAATTAGAATATTAACCAAATAGAATCTGAACTCCCTTAATGAGTATATTTAATATGAATTGGAAAGATTCGAACTTTCCAAGGATGTACTCGATACAAGGTAATAAAACAGCTAACGCCAAGACTGGTATATATATTTGGTGACTTGGCTAGGCCTTTCTGTCTGTTCAGGTACTTTTTTTTATTCGAAATATGCAATAATTACCTATCAAACAGGGTGATGTCCGCTTGGACCTGCGGCCCTCGCTTCCCTGTTACGGACTCAAATAATACTCTCGCCAATAAACCACCTGCTTGAGAATCTCGTCATACGAAAACTTGCCGTTGAATTCTTTTGTGAGAACCGTTGCCGACTTTTCCGCAGTCTCAAACAGATGACGCTGGACGTAGCCGTCCACGATGTTCATATCCGTGTGTCCCCATGACATTGCAGTTGGTTGGTGTTTGTGGTTATTGACTTGGTCTGGGTGGGTATTTGTAACTGTTGTAGCAGCCCCATTTTGTCTAGTTACGCCACATGAGTCCCCTCATTGCCCCACTCCACATTACCAGTATATTCACTGGAGCAAACATTGACCAAAGTATGGTGTACTATAGGTACAAGTATCTACCTTAGCTGCTGTTGGTATAGGAGTCTCAGGGCAATATAATCCTACGGTTCTATAGGTGCTACCAAAATTGGTACCAGTCTACTCTCCTCTTACTGCTTATTCGAATGGTGTGATAATATTCTCAGTACTAATATTCACAGATATAATGCTTTGCCCAACCGTCTGTACCCCACAAAGCCCCAAATACAGTACTGTCCTGTGTGGCTGTCATTTTTGAGGCTGACAAAAGTGGAGCTGTTCTGTCATGTATCGTTATTAAAGAAGTGATTGTAGTATCAGATTGGTGACACGAACGAGACGGTTCCAACAGTACCACTGGTTAGTTGACTGAGTCTTTCCAGTACCAAGACCATCAACCCCAAGAACGGCTGACTGCAGTGGTGCTGTTATGGTCATGTGGATTATATCCATCAAATAGGGGCTGTCCTGAAGGAGGAATTCACTACTTGGGATTTGCAACCAGGGCCTAACAAACTGTTTTGCCACAAGAGTGATCACAGGTTGCTTTATCTCACAGCATAGTTCTGTGGTCTGATTTCTCAACAGAAATTGCTGTCTCTCTAAAGGCGATTAAACAAGGGCAAAGATCTCATCGCATCTTGCAGGCTAGTTGCCTCTTTACTGAGTCAACCAGTAGATACTCATATTCTCGACGTCGCTTTTGATCTTCTACAGTTCACAGCAGACATCGCACTAGAATTGTACTGACCCGAAAACGGTATAGTGATGGGTCTTGTCATAGAATAATCTGACCCTAGATGCCTCCACGTAGACATTGCCAAAGGCTAGTCCACAGTTTCCCATCATCTATAGTTGATGTATTTGTTATTGGCGGTTTCTTGAATAGCATACCGGTACAGTACTTGCACACTATTCTACATTGCTTACGAGTCCCACATTCTCCATCCGCCTATACCAATACTAAATTCCTGCTATCTCTGCAACCCCTAAAACGAACCCAACATGGATTATTATCTTTTCAACAATTTGACTATTGGTACAACCAGAGGGAACGATGTACATTCTGCAATGTGAGTGCTCAGCAGTACAGTAGCTTTGATAAGTTGTTTTACTTTAGAGACTCAGGCAGTCGTTTGTATAGCATATCACCAACCTACCACCTCCTCATCCATCCCAGCACTCCTTTCGAAGTGGCATGATTTTAACAAACAATATTCAAAGAAGTCGTCTTACGGACGTACCCATCTGTACTCTACTGCCTTAAATACACAATCATTTATTATACACATAGTAGCAAGTCCTTGCCGTCCCTTTTAAACCCCTTCATCCCTCTACGGAGTAGGAGAGTCATCGTACCGAGGAGCATCGTCGGTCGACCAAGCAGCAGGAGTCTCGGCCTGAGCGGGTCCGGAGCCTCGAGGATCGTAGACTCCCGGAGTCCGGGCATCGTTGTAAGCCGCAGGAGTGGGCGCCGAGTCTTCCCAGGGATGGTGGGCAGCACCAGGAGTAGGAGCGCCCATCATTTCGCCTGGAGTAGCAGCAGCGTAACCCGGGGTAGGGGCCGAGTTGCCACCGCTGCCAAGATCTTCCCAGCCCTTGTTTCGCGACGAAGAGCCGCCGTAGGTGCCTGCCGAGGAAGACGACGAGGACGACGACTTCCATGCAGGCGTTCGCGACACACCAAATGCAGGCGTCTTGGCGCCTCCAGCGGCTCCCCAAGCAGGGGTCTTGGCACCGGCAGCGCCCCACGCGGGGGTCTTGGCACCAGCTCCTCCCCAGGCCGGAGTTCGCGAGTCCGACGCTCCCCAGGAGGGGGTTTTTGCGCCCCCAGCTCCTCCCCAAGAGGGAGTCTTGGCTCCTCCCCAAGAAGGAGTCTTGGCTCCTCCCCAAGAAGGCGTCTTGGCTCCTCCCCAGGACGGAGTCTTGCCTCCAGCGCCTCCCCAAGAGGGAGTCTGGCCGCCTGAGCCTCCGTATCCTCCTCCAGGAGCGCCTCCTCCAGGAGCACCGCCTCCGGATCGCATGCCTCGAGGAGCAGCAAAGTCCATGTACGACAAATACGTCTTCTTGTAGTCGTCGTAGATTCGCAGCTGGTGCTTGAGCACGTTGACCACCTTACAGGGGGCATGCAGCTCCACTCGAGCCATATCGTCGGTCGTCTCCTTGACAATACCCTTGCATCCCTTGTGTTGAGATCCGGGACCAATGGCCACATGCTTGCCCTTGAGACGGTCAAAGCCGCCCTGTTTGGGCATGATAGGAGGTGCCATCTGTCCGGGACGAGCTCCGTAGACGGCAGGGTTCATTTTGGTGAGATCGGGGCCAGTGGCCTGCGAGTTAGACTGAGTTCGAGCGCCCTTGGCCACAATGGTATTGACCTTGAACGCCTTGGCCACAAACACGCCCAGCGAACGCGAGTTGAGGAACAGCGTGTTCTTGTAAATGTGCAGAACGGCACCTTGTCGTCCCTCGCCCACGGTTTCTCGAACAGTATCGCCAATCTTGATTTCGGAGCCGTTGGAATCTGTCGCCAGACCCTCCATGTTTCGCGTGAGCTTCATGGTGATGGACGAGGGAGTCACGGACCGAACGGTTCCTTCCTGGTCCAAAACCTTGAGACTGTCTCGCTCGACCTTGACAATACAGCCGACGTGGAGAGCGTCAAGCTGAACAAAGTCGTGGAGCTCGTAGTCGCCGACCTGGTGCGAGCCGCCAATGTCAGACACCTTTTTGAGATCCTTGGCAAACACAGTCACCTCCTTCTTGTTGAGATCGGACAAAAGGGTCACGGAGTCGTCCTCCAGCCCCACAATCAGACCAGTGTCGTCGAGGAAGTTGCCCGAAATGACTCGCACGTGATCTCCAATGGCAAACTTCTTTCGCAGCGATCGGCTGGGCAGATCGATCCGTTTGCCGACCAACGGAGCCGTGGTCGCCTCCACAGTCACAATATCGCCGTGTGTAGAGATGACGGTTCCCTGGACACCCGTCTGCTCGCCCTCAGACACCTCAACCACGTCTCCGCCCTGGAATTGGACGGCTGCAGCGGATTTCCGCAGACTCTGGGCCAGAGACGCCAGATCGATGCCATCAGTCTCCTCCGAGTTGAACCGGGTGAGCTCCTCGAGTTTAGGAGCCACGTTCTCGGCGTTGACCAGCGTGATTTTGAAGTCCTTGTAAAGAAAGCCGCCAATGTACTCGTCGCCAGCGTACACGTAGGCGTTGGGGCCTCGTTTCTGCAGGTTTCGGGGATCGTACTGCGACGCCTCCTGCTCGGAGAACAGCCGGGGGGGAGGGATTCGAGCAACCCGTTTTCGTTTGCCGTCGATTCCAGCCTCGTTGTTTCGACCATAGTCCAGACGAGGCACCAGCTTGAGTCTTACCTCCAGACCGTTCTCAGACAGGTTCTCGACAATGGCGAGATCGCCTCCGTACTTGCCTCGCTTGAGACGCACGTAGGCTCCCGGGACCAGCTCGGTTTCGGCCGATTTGGTCGCTCGAAGCAGATCCACGTACTCCTTGATGGGCACGAGAATCATGTTCTGAGGGTACACGTTGACCAGACCCTTGAGCGCCACGGTCACGGCCTGCTGGTTGCGGGCCTCCATGTAGATGTAGCCCGTGAAGGTGTCTCTCTGGAAGACAGACATGATTTCCAGCGGGTTTCGCGACTTTTGCAATGACAGCTTTTTCCGCAGACACTGGCGAACCAGCTCCTTCTCCTTGCCGGGCTTGCATCGAATACCCCAGATGGAGGGCTCGTTGACTGAGGGCAGCAGCAGATGCTGGGGGATCACTCCACTGTCGCCTCGGTACTTGTTTGCGGTCGATCGGCCGTATTTCTCCCGGTACTCGTCTGCCAGCCGTTCGGCGTCCTCCTCGGCAATGGCTTCTCGTCGCCGGTCCATTTCTCGGTGGAATCGGTCGTCAGAGGCATCTGGTTCGTCCGCATCGGGCTCGGCCACGAACCCGTCTTCGCCCATCAATCCGTCCTCGTCCTCCTCGATATCCTCCTCATCTTCGTCCACCTCGGCCTCGACATCGAGGAACTGGTTTCTTCGTTCCCGTCGCGGCTTCTTTCGTTGTCGTGAGTCCTCCTCCTCGTCCTCCTCTTCCTCTTCGTCGTCCTCCTCTTCGTTGTCCTCGTTGTCTTCATCGTTGTCGTCTTCCGGCTGTGGTTTTTCCACCTCTTCGCTCTTGATGTTTTTCACCTCGTCGTCGCTCTCAACGTCGTCTTCAATCTTGGACCGAGGCTCGGGAGAGCCAGACTCTTCTCGATCCGACATTTTGCGCAGTGATGTGTGATGTTGAACCGTGTCGTGAAGGTGGTGGTTTTTTACGTCACTTGACAAGCTCGACAACGTTGGGAGGATTACTAAGGTGGTAGAGGAGGGAAGTGAAGTAACGCTTTGAATATAATCTGGAACATAAAAAGTACTCCAGATTCGTAGTCAACGAGATTGGTTCAACAGGCCCAAGTTTTTTTCCCGCTCATTCCCTACAAAATTGTCCCCCTCAAAGGCACCCCCAAAACACCAACCAAGGTTAGGGTATTTCCAACACTTGACATCTTCACCAAAGTGATCTTGGAAAATATCAGACCCGTCTCAACCCCGTCTCAAACCCATCTAAAAACCGTTTTCTCCAATGCCAAACATCAGCTACCGACCGTACGACACGGGGAACCAACAAAATGACACGGAGTCCGTCAAGGGCATGATCTCGCACGACCTCTCGGAACCGTACTCCGTCTACGTCTACAGATACTTCATTTCGGCGTGGCCCAACCTCTGCTTTCTGGCGTTTGACGAGGACCAGGAGGAGAAGCAGGCAGACGGCTCCATGGGCAAAAAGGCGATTGGAACGGTCGTCTGCAAGCTGGAGGACTACCGAGGATGCCGATCTCGAGGATACATTGCCATGCTGGCTGTCAAGACGGACTACAGAGGCCAGGGCATCGCCAAGAAGCTGATTGATCTGGCGATTGCGGCCATGGTAGATCTCAAGGCGGACGAAATCATGCTCGAGACCGAGGTCAACAACGCCGCAGCCATGAGTCTCTACGAAAACATTGGCTTTGTGCGGACCAAACGGCTGCATCGGTACTATCTCAACTCCAATGACGCCTTCCGGCTCATTCTGCCCATCACAGACAAGAGCTGCCAGCTGTCGCGGTACCTGGTGCACGCCGAGGAGCCTGTTCCCCAGTTTCCCACCCACGCCGTTATTTGAGCATTGTACATAGGAGGTGGGAGTGAGAAGTGCTGTGGTTTGTGGTGGAGACAAGTAATGAATGAATTAACGATATTGATTGTGGCTGGGGTATGATGACTGAAAGGATCAGCTGTTTGTAGAGTCAGTAGATGACTGAGATAGTCCTCGCCTTCATGAGCTTCCGTACAAAGAGGGTAACCCATGTCTACGATCTGTTCTGTTGTCCAATCGTAGAATATTCTTGGTATTCCATAGACACCCAAACCACCCAAAGCTGTCTTTATTTGATTCCAAATTTATTTTCTTTTCTTCTGATTTCCTCATTCATCACCAATTATCCCCGATAAATAAACTTATGCAATGCAGCTCTCCGGTTTAAACTTTGGACAATCCATATTGCAGCAGCGAGAGTCTCTCTCAGTTCTCCACCCAGCTACCCTCTACACCATCATGCTGGACCAGAAATCGATAGACCATTTGATGTGAGTATTCCGCCGACCCCACTTATTGCGCCCACTAACTCAGCCGTCTCAAAGAGGCCCTGGATCGAGAACCCCATGGTGAGTATGACAGAATGAGAGAAGGACTTAGACAGAAGGAATGGCACGGACTGAATGACAGACAGAATGACAGACAGAAAGGAATCGCACAAATGACACAGACACGATGGGTGCAACACGATGGATCGCCAAGATGGACGTCACCAAGATTGGTCTTCTACGACATGAACTGAGTGACTGACATGGGCTGGTGCTCAGAACTGGACTTGGACGACGTTCGCCAAGACCACAACATTGCCAGCGTGTTCCCATCTTGCTCACGGCTCGAGCCGTAGATAAACTACTTCAACTCTCGCATCTGTGTTACTTCGAAATTCGCCCACCTACACGGCACGGCTTTGTTGACCTCCCCTCCACCCCACTAACACAGTCTCGGACTCGGACGAAAGCGACACTAACATTACAACCAACCGAGGAAACAAGCTGAAACGGGCAGCCGAAGATGTGCACATGACCAAGCTGCCAGCGCCTCCTCTCGGTAACCACCGGCTCAAAATCGTCGAGTTCAACGGCGTGCGACGACCGGTGCTCTACAAGCGTCGACGACGGGACGATAACGACGACAACGACGACGATGACGACAACAACAACGACGAAAACGACGACCCCAACGACGATGACGACGACGACGACTCCAACCCGTACCGAGGAATCCAGCTCGAGGAGATTCTGGCGCCTCTGACCCATCCGGCCGACCTGCCCCACCACAAGTCTATGGCTCGAACCATGACGTCCACCACGTTGCGAACGCTGTCCACGCGGGCTCTCGACGTGATCTGCCAGGAACAAAAGCACGTGGTGCAGTTCATGAAGCTCATGTCTGTGTTTCTGGGAGACGACCCGTCGTACATTCTGGCAGACAACATGCAGTTGCCAGACTACGACACGGAGGAAGGCGAGGATGCTCCGCGACGAACCCGTCAGCTCGCCACCCAGGAGGTGGACCCGTTCTTTGCGCTGCCCCAGATCCCTTACGACCGGGACTTTGGGATCAACCGCGATGCCGCCGAAGAGACCCGCCAGCTGACGCAGATTGCGCTGCAGCGGTGCGAGGAGTTCATCCGGTGCATCACGTCGGTGCGGATGGGACTGTTGCGGGCCGACCGGTTCCGGGGCCAGGTGTACCGATGGTCCAAGGAGATGGGCGACCAGGGCAACGAGAACGAGAGCGAGGAGCAGTCCTCCGAGGAGCCTTAGAGTATTTATTGTAATTGTATGAGCAGATAGCAGGGTGTAGTAAGTATGAACGTACAAAGGTCATTTTTCTTATTGCTGCTGTTGGTGTTGATTGAAGACGTTCTCTATTTTGAGTGTGGTGGCTCTTTCACCCAAACACAATAACAGCGCTCAATTCCCCAGCAACAACGACAAGGCCAACTCACATGGTATCGAAATGACCGCCGCAATCTCCCTTATCACGTGACCAACCCCGCCGATCCAACGGATTATATGGTACAAGGTAGTGGTCATCCTTGAAGAGGTCCCCCCATTTTTTTGTATAATCCATGGTCTATTTCTCTTCTCGAGATGTGTCGGAATAATAACGTAGGGTTCGACAGTCTGCTTCTTTCATGTCGAATTTCATAAACCCTCTCATCGTCATGATATTCATGTCCTCCTGGATCGTTGGAGAGTTGTTTGAACTCGTCGGCATTGTTGTACAGTGTAGTACTCTTCCACACGTTGGTCTTCCTGTTGTTGCGATCTTCATAATGATATCATTGTACATACCTGTATCTACCCATACAAGCTGTCAACTTTACACGCCTGATTTTTCTGGTTTACCAGGAAGAACTGACACAACTTCACCCTTGGCCAATCCATCGGTATCAAACGTTCTTCCCATCAGAAGATCAAAAAACGTAAGCCCATAGCTTCTCGTAGTCAGGTGTCTCTCTACTCGTAGTCCCCCCTTGGTTCTGATAAGCACCGGTTTCAGTATTTTTGAGAGTCGTAATTTTGTAATAGGAAAAGCCGTAGTCCACCTGGTACCTACATCCACAAGAGAGTACCATACTGCTGTAGCTGCTCTTGTACCTGGTCGACCCTGTAGAACAGAAAAGACAGGCAGGAAGAGTTCCCTGAATCACGTGACGAAAATCAACCGTCGACTCAACATATGCCCAGTGCGTTCTATGGTATCTCTCTGTAGGGCTGTGCAGTTCGAATCTTCAAAAGACGCTGAGTTTTTTGCTTCAACCACGTGTTGCTGCGGATACCAAACTCGACTGACTGTACTGCAATATTAGCTAATGAAATCAAATGGTTATGTACATATTTACTCTTTCCTTAGAGAACCCGTTTGAGCAGGTCTGACTGCGGAGCCTCACCTCCCTCAAACCAAGGCTTCACAGCAACCTTCACGGTCTCGTCAACTAGACCCTCAACCACGTACTTGAGATCGTCGCCGGTCTGCTTAAAGTCCGGGTACGAGTTGACCTCGAGAATGTGCACGTTGAGGTTCTCGTCGACGAGAAAATCGAGACCGAAAAACTCCATCGAGTTGGACAGAGGCTGGAAGTTGATTTTGTCGACCGTCGTGGCCGCCAGAAACAGGTCCTTGACGTTGTCGCAAATCTTGGCAAAAACAGTCTCCTTCTGCTCCTGCCCCAGGCCCTTGAGGCTCCAGAACTCCTCCACCAGACTCTCCTTGATAATGGTATCGTCGTCTCGAAGACAGGTGTTTGTGAGATGACGGCTGAGATCGTGGATGTCGTCGTCGTCCGTTACGGTGTCGTACTCTCTAGGCGCAAACAGAGCCAGCATGTGTTTGTAGACGTAAACGTTGATATCTCCCACTGCCAGAACGTAGGTACGAATGTGGAATTTCTTGTTGCCGTGCTCAGACAGAATCAGAGGCTTGTCCACGTACTCCTGAACGATGAAATGACGTAGTTGAGACGTGATGATTCCGTTGTTGTCGTCGTCGTCATCATTCTGATCTTCGTCTTCGTCGTCAGAGTTGTATCCCTCTTCGAAAGAATCAAAGATCGCCTGCAGCTCGTCAATGGTGCTAAACAGCCGGATACCCTGGGCCTTGTCACTCATACTGGGCTTGAGAATCCACAGCTTGCGGTCATGTGACTCCGCAATCTCGTCGTTTTTCTCCAGCTCCTGTCGCAGCTCGTACGCTTCGTCCAGCGACTCGTCCAGAAACTCGGCGTAGTCCAGCTCCAGATTGAAAGTATCCGGGAACGACTGGTTGAGAATCGAGGTGGGGTTCTTGGCCCGGAACATGGCAATGGTGTTGGCCAGGTAGTGTTTTCGAATGAGCGCCTTTCGGTAGATGTACGAGCAGCCAAAGTATGACTTGTCCCGTGATCCGAGCTTGTCAAAGTCGAGATCTTCGTATTCCCCGTAATGGAAGGTCTTTTCCGAGCCCTCCGAGCCGATGGGGATACCAGGAAGGTGTTTCTTGGCGCTCTGAGAGAACAGAGGGTGGAGGTAGGAAGAGGTGGGGATTGTTAGGAGGAATCCATGAGTGGATTTGGCAGTTGCGACATCGTTTCTGTGTTAGAATTGTTGGTGAGGTAATCAAGATCACGTGATTGTGTAACCAGACTCGTTCGTTTAACAATAATATAACGTACATAAAGTACATAGCATTCTACGACCATACTCACAAGGAAATCTCTCCGGTGATGCCAGTTTCGGAAAAAGAGGCCTTGAGACCGGTCACCGAAATATGGCCCTGGTCCACCACCCAGCCGTCGTTGCCGGGACTACTGGCCTTGACGGATTTGCCCACAGCCTCAAAGTCCGGAGCCCATCGGAACATTGTGTATCCCTCTGCGGCCTTTTGGGCGTCCGACAAGGGCTCGGAATCGGGCTCAATGGGGATGTTTCCGTCGGCCTGGCTCTGGTCGTGGTCCACGGCCTTCTCCCAGGGCTCAAAGGTGCCCTTCCATCGGTTCTGCAGAATAGGAGCATGGAAGGCCTTGGTGTCGTCTGAAAGACCCTCGATCAGAGGCACGTTGATGGAGTACAAATCGACTCCTTGATCCCAGTTGTTGTACAGCTTGGAAATGAGCTTGACTGCAAGTCTGCTGGCCTCGGCAACAACCTCGGGAACAAGGTCTCGAGAGTAGTAGGCGTAAGACAGAGCAATACCCTTGGAGCCACAAAGAGCGCCCTCCATAGCAGCGCCGATGGTTCCGGAGGTGGTGGAGTACAGAGCGGTGGTGTTTCTGCCAAAGTTGGGCCCCGAAATGACCAGATCAACGGGACCCTTGGTGTCGTCAACCATGTAGTTCAGACCAATGTTAGTGCAGGTGGCAGGAGTACCATTGAGCAGGGTCCAGACGTTTTTAGGGTCCACGTCCTTGGGCACTCGCTTGTAGGGACCCCGCACCTCGTCTCCAATCGCAGCGGGAGCCTCGATGTACGTGGCCGTGATGGTCTGGCCAATCATGTGGGCCTTGCCAATCCACGATCGCTGGGTGTCGGGCAGAACCACAGTCACGTGCCAGTCCGTGTACTTGTGGATGGCCTGGACCAGGTAGTGGAAGTACGGCGAGTACGTGTCCGAGGGCGGGCCGTCGTCGTTAGTCAAAAGCACGTGCATTGTTGATTTGGGGGTAGTGTTGTGGTTGTGGTTGTGGTGGTGATGGTGGTGGTGTTGGTGGTGGTTATGGTGTAATATAAATTTTAGTTAACCTTTGCTTGTTCGGTGCAGTAGTGTGGAGGGAAGGGAAGGGGCGGTGTAGTGGACGGTGTAGTCGGTCGATTGAGGTGAAAAGTAGATCTGCGTGATCGCTGAGAGTTGAATATTAATATGTATAAGTTCCAGCCTAATTGGGCCACTCATAGTCATGTTACATGGACACTTCCAAAACCAAGACATGCTATTTACCGCACCCCTCGAAACGTGATAACTGTATTTCGAGCAGGAGAGCCATCCGATAATAACCGTATTGTGAGCGCGATGTAGATGAGACTTTGTAGGTATTTTATTTCACACGGGGCTTGTGAGTCACGTGACTAACTCCGTTGTACCCCATTCTTCAAGTAAACTCATGTGTGTAGAATGTTTTACAGTGGACAGTTAGCTGCTCAAGTGTGCGCTGGTGTTGCCTCTAATAACGGTCATATAACTTGGTTCCATTCACGGAAACATGTTGAAACTTCCATGACCAGCCTCTGAAACTGTTTCCATCTAACGGCGTATGTTCGGGAAGTGTGAAGATACAGGAAGTGTTCTGTACTGTACATTTCTGCACGTCATTTTGAAGAGAAGACACTTGTCCGGCCCATCTTTTGATTTGATATAATAAAAGGAATAGTTCCATACGTGACAGTGGGCTTAGAAACCAACTGTGAAGTCCCCGTATTTGTTAGATGCTTGAAACGTGGTGTTTGGATGTAATGGTGGACGTGGTGGTGATGGGAATGTTGGAGTTAGCCATATACATTTTACTATAGTATTCAGGAGGCTATCTTGTAGCTGTGAGTACTTGTTTTTTGGTTAATCGATGGCTGTATTTTAGGGCAATCTTCGGGTAACGTGCCCACTACTGACAGTAAGAATTCTTTCTAGGAGAGTGGCTCTTGTCAGAAGTGGTATCATGACAGTACTAAGTAATATCGATGGATAACCACAGAAAGGCTACAAAGGCCATGGCTAATCAGGGGACTTTGACTACAATGTGAAATAGAATCTCTGTATTTGGAACATTTACCAACTCTGGCCATAGACGTCTCAGGGCTTACGGTTCCTAATAGTAAAGCTCAGAAACGAACACAACTTGTCAGAACTGCCATACTGGCTCATTGAATTATAGTGGCGAGTTCAGTTCTGAGCTTGTAGGCTGACTATTACTTATGTTTTGAGCGGTAATCTCTATGTAGTACATCTACAGATTTCACAGTAACGACAAGGCTGGCTTACATTGCTCAGCATGTAGACCCTCGTTCAGCATCGTGTCCGTCCAAGAAGTCTGTATTCAGACTGATACATTATTTCCTCACCTACCAATGCGTATAATCCACTTGGCATCTTCCATAAGACCCCGCTCCCAGTCGCTGCCATCCTCCTTCAGTCTCAAGTAAACACTTCAAGCTATTCTACTCCCACTTGCCCCAATACTTGAACAATCCTAGACCTATAATACCTCACAGAATCGTCAAAAATGCTCCAAAACGCTCTGGAAAAGAACTATCCACTGTTTCACCCTTCCCCCAACCAAATACCTCTCTTGAACCCCCATTTCGTCCCCTC
>ULGY01000009.1:272661-478919 GCA_900519085.1 Yarrowia deformans | reverse complement strand
CCCCCCCCCCCCCCCCCCAACTTCTGCTGTATGACTAAGTGCATGTTCTAGACCCAAAAAAAGTCACCTTGCGCGAAATTTGCTCTGTGTGGGGATGCGACCATTTTGATGAGCAATAATGAGATTATAAAAAATAAAAAGGGGATTTTTAGAAAATGTCAAAAAATTGTTAGTAATCCAAATGTCATTAATCAAAGTGACTCAAGTGCTTACAAATCTACAGTGAGTCGGTCTCTATCCTTCCCTCCAGTCACATATAAATAAATACTATTGCTATATCTCCATCTTTCATACTCTTCATAGTTCAAATGCTTTCCGCGCATTTTCTTTGCCACCAGTCTTTTTGGCTTTTCTGGCTATTCTCATTTCCAAGCCCCTATCCTCCGTTATCAATCATCAATGTCGTCGCATTCGTTACACCGCCTAAGGCTTAGGCAGTGACGGTGGCGGCGGGGGCCTGGGCAGCCTCAGCGCCAAGAGTGGGGTTCTTGGTCTTTCGCTTGCTGTTGTAGTCGGAAATGGCAGACTTGATGGCGTCCTCAGCCAGCATGGAGCAGTGCAGCTTGACGGGAGGCAGAGACAGTTCCTTGGCAATGACGGTGTTCTTGATCTTGCCGGCCTCGGCCAGAGACTTGCCCCGGACCAGCTCGGTCACGTACGACGACGAGGCAATGGCAGAGCCGCAGCCAAACGTCTTGAACTTGACGTCCTGGATGACTCCGGCGTCGTCCACTCGGATCTGCAGCTTCATGACATCGCCACAGGCGGGGGCGCCCACCAGGCCGGTTCCAACGTCCTCGTCGTTCTTGTTCATGGAGCCCACGTTTCGGGGGTTGTTGTAGTGGTCCAGCACCTTCTCGTGGTAGCCTCGTCGAGAGACAGAGAGAGGAGTCATGGGCGACATGACGGTGGTGGTGGGTCGGGCTCGAGCGAGCAGACCAGCAGATCGGGTAATTCGGTTGAGCATCATTGTGTGTGTGTGTTGTTAGAAATCGCTTTTTGTCTCGTGCTTTTTTTTTTGTTTCGTTGGGTGGTTGTAAAGACGTTTTTCCACTAACCGCTGTATGAGCAAGAGCTGGAGACTATATACATATCTGATTGGGCGCATCACATGAAATGGGACCCAAATCCAAATCTGATAAGCGCATAAGCTCGGCCGGGTAACCCTCGTAGACAAAGAGAACACTTCAAACCTTAACAAGACCCGGTTTAGTTTTGCGACTTCGGATACCTTTTCAAAATAAGGTTTTCGTCCGGAGCCCAAGCCAATCCGATCGTACTAACGTGGAGTAGCTGATTCAGGGGTTGTTGAGAGTATGTGGGTCATTGCAGTCAACAGCTTGTGTTTGAAATTAGCCCTGACTCGGAAACTCGGCTGCGTCCGCATTTTACCCACACCCCCACCTCCTGCACGCACCTGCAGGATGCACCGCATATATTTGTATTTGCAGACGAAGGGTGCGTCCGTCGGAATTCCGGAGCCTAGAAGTCCGTTGATATTGCTGTTTTGAGCGGGAAAAGGGAGTATTAATCATTTTGACGTCTTTAAAAGCATTTTGAGTTCTTTTTGCTACCTTTTCCACCATCAATATGCCCTGTAATCCGCTTTTTCGCTCGCCATCACTGCAGCTCAAAAATCCAAAACCTTGTCAGCATTTCTGAGAGTCAATTGCATACAAGAGTCGAGAGCCCGAAACCGATGGAACATTACAAATCACTCAAACGGGAAATATTGGTATGTCACGTGACCAATAAACCGGTATACTCTGAATGAGGGCAACTCGGCGGATGTAATAAATCTACAAAATCAAATATCGGACGCAAACTGCGCGTTTTATCCGGTCTGGTCGTGCTCTGCTTGCATCCCCCCAATGTGGCAATGCACGACTTGCAAAAAATGTCTAAAATACGCCAGCCCGAAAAATGCACCCAAACATGCAAGAGGTGGGTACACGTGACTAAGAGCTGGTTTGCAAGACGGAGTATGGCCTTTAGTTCAACAGCAATGTATCAAAAACCCACTCTTCTACGCCTTTCAGCCCGTATAGCCCGATTCCTGCTGGCCAATCAGAACCGTGTATTTCTAAGACCAACGATAGAATTCTAGGTTTGTTTCAGTTGGGAGTTGGGACACTCTGTTTGCAGAGCCGAAAAAAGCGTTGGACAAATTTGCCACAGCGGAAAGGTGAGATTGGGGGTGTTTGAGGTGGGGGAAAGGGGGTCCTATACTGAAAGTACTGGTATTCAAAGCGATTTTGGCACTAAAAAACGGCAAAAAATGCTTCTAATCTCGTCTCTAGGTCACCTCTCTATCCCTACCAAAAACCTTATCGTGTCAACCCAAGATAACTCTAAAGCTTGGTCATTAATTTTTTGGTGCGTGTGTGGGGTTGCTCGGTAGGGTAACTGGCTGAACCCTGTGGAAGGTCTGGACGTGATTTGGAATTTTTTTAGGAGAAACACGTGACCAGGTTAGGTGTGATATGTCTCAAATCGTCGCTCTTGCTCTCAATGTGGCCTGCTGACCAACCTTTGCCAAACTCTGATATCGAACTCTGAAGCTCATCGAAAGCAACAGAAGCAAGGCCGGAATGAAACTGTATCTGGGTGTCGGAGGGTGTTTGGTCATGTGACTTGGAGAGAGGGAGGGGGTTGCTGTCGATGTCGAGGTCACGTGGGGGAGGTCACGTGTTTGAGAATGCTGACGGTGGGTGGGCTGTGAGGTTGCTGTTTTGTAGAGTTGGAGGGGGTAGCTACCGTATAGTAGTTGGAGAGTACCGTACTGTACTGTAGTTGAGGTTTGGTGGTGTTGCTGTTTTATTGTGTATCAAACTCCTGGTCATGACTATACGTGTTGCGCATGGAGTAGAGAATATCGACGACCCTACAGCTACAGTCGATACAAGCTGTTCGCCACATGGGACAGAAGCTCTTGGACTGTGTAGGCTTGCAAAAAGCTGTCTTTGAAGCAACTATCTCGCAACAGCATTACTCCTGCATGATGATTTCAACAAGAGGAAGAATTCCCATTCAAGTGTTTTTCGTTCGGTAGAGGCTGTTGACAGTGACAAAAACCTCTCAACTACCTCTAGCTGTAGATTCCAGAGTAGGTGTCAAGTTACCACACTATATAGGACAAGTACCTTCTGTCAACGTCTGTTAGCTGCTGGAAAATTGTCCCCAGGATCGTATAGTCCAGATGAATGTATGACAGAACTTGTCTGAGTACCAAAAGAATGCCTTCTTGCTACCATTCACTAAAGGACGTAGTTAACCCCCGAGTGTTGATAGAAGTGAGAAATGATGTATGAGTACATAAAATACGAGTGTACTTGCAGTGATGCTACCGATTGTACATATTGATGACCCTGCTCGGTCCCTACCGTGGTTGGTTGTGGCGAGCCTCGTGGTTTGTTCATGATGAGCAAATCTCTCTGGAACCAGGAAGCTCGTTCCGCATCTTCAACGACTCACATTTGCACTTTACGTCTCACCAAGCAGCCAGCACTAGATTGCTCGTCATTAGATCGAGCATTAGTGATGACTTATGATACAGTAGCTCACTGATAGTTGCTTGTTGTAGCTGTGATCACTGCTGACGAGTGTTTCAGTAACAGTGAAACATTGTGTGGTACTGAGTGCAATCCAATAGCTACTAGTTGCGCTCGCAGCAGGCCATGGTCTATCTTACCTGAACTTCTTAGGCCGTTCACAGCCCATCTATAGCCCTGTAGCCCCTCTCCACCTTTCTCAAAAGGTATAAATTGGTAAGACCAAAATCGTACAAAGAACAACTCCAACTCCGTTGATCAACTCCGATTTCATCAAATCCTTTTCATCCTCCTAGTCACATGATCGCTATCAACCCAGCACGGAGTTGTAACCGGTCCGACTTTCCGTCCTTTCATCCCTGCATTGTCTTTTGCAAACCTCGGCTAACTTAGTTTGCTGACGTACAACGGGCTTGCTTGGAAGGGGGTGTATTTATCCGGGTGTCGAGGTGACCAAATTGTACGAAATTTCCGCAGGACCATTAGTGATTATCTTAGAACGGAACATTAAAATCTTTCACCGATCGAACTTCTCTAACCCCCCCACGACGTCCCCCCAAACTCCCCCCACATTCCCCGCAAAAAGCGTATTTTCAATTTCAACGGCTGTTATCGTTGCGTCAAAACCGTTTCATCCTCTACAACCTCACCAATACCTCTTACAATGGCTACGGCAACTACCGGATTTTTCCAGGATCGACCCACGCTGCTCAACCAGTACGACGGCAACTCTGCTCTCAAAAAAGTAGCCGAGTTCTACCTCTCGGATAAGACGCTTTCGGCGGTGCTGCCCGATCTCAGAGAGCTCGGAGACTACGTGATTTCCAAGGAGATTTTCGAGTGGCAGGAGGACGCGGAAACCAACATCCCCCGCGTCGAGCACCAGGGCACTTTTGGCCACCCCAAGAACCGCCTCATTGTGTCGCAGGGATGGAAACTGCTCAAGGCCAAGGCGTTTGCTACGGGCATCATCAGCGACTCGTACGAGCGAAAGTACGCTGAGGAAAGCCGGGTGGTGGCTTTTCTCAAGAACTGGCTGTTTTCGGCCTCCTCCGCGACCGTTCTGTGTCCGTTTGCCATGACCGACGGAACTGCTCGGGTTCTGGAGGTTTTTGCCAAAGACGACGAACGTCTGCAAGAGTGGTACAAGCACTTGGTGTCCCCTGATCCGTCCCAGGCTTGGACCAGTGGCCAGTGGATGACCGAACGACCCGGTGGAAGCGATGTTCGAAACACAGAAACAGTCGCCACCTCTTCTTACCGCAAGGAGGAGGGAGCTGAGAGCCGTCCTAACGCATCAGCCTCCAGCCAAATCGTCCACAACTCCACATCCGACATTGTCACGGTCGGTACGGGACCTAGGGACTACACCGTCAACGGTTTCAAGTGGTTCTCGTCGGCCACAGACTCGGAATGCTCGATTCTGCTGGCCAAACGGGAAGGAGAAGCCGGTCTGTCGTGTTTCATCGGCAAGCTGACTCCGGAAACGGTCATCATCAACCGGCTCAAGAAGAAGTTTGGAACCGTGGCTCTGCCCACTGCTGAGCTGGAGCTGCGAAATCACCCTGTGATTCTTCTGGGCCAGGCCAACAATGGCGTTCCTGTGATTGCTACAGTTCTCAACATCACCCGTCTGTACTCGTCCACTTCGGCTCTTTCTTGCTACGGACGATCTCTGCACATTGCCAAACAGTACGCACTGGTCCGTTCTGTCTTTGGCAAGAAACTGGCTGCAACACCCGCCCATCTCAAGACTCTGGCCCACGAACAGGTCCAGCTGACCGGACTCATGTTTCTGCTGTTTGAGGGCGTGTCTCTGCTGGGCCAGTCGGAAGTCACGGGTCTTCCTCCTCATCGAGAGGCTGTTTTGCGTGTTTTGCCGGGAATCGCAAAGGCTTATTGTTGCAAAAAGGCCACCATTGGCTGCTCCGAATGCATGGAGGCTCTGGGAGGAGCAGGCTACCTCGAGCACGAGATCGATATCAACATTGCGCGACTGTACCGAGAGTCCCAGGTCAACGTCATCTGGGAAGGAACCACCAACGTGCTCAGTGACGATGTGGCCAGAGTCATGAAGGGCAAGAGAGGACCGCTGATGATTGGGGCGTTTGAAAAGTACGTGGCCGAAGTTTCTTCTGACCAATCTGTACTGGAAGAGTTTGCCGCCTGGAAAACGTGGGTCGAGAGCATGGATCTGGAAGCTACCCGGGCCGATGCTCGAAACGTCACCTACAAGCTTGCGCACGTGATTGTGCGAGCTCTTCTGCTGCGAAACGCTGCCAAGACCGGAGATCGAATCGATATCGAGATTGCCGAGCGGTGGAAGAACGCTGATCTTTCTGGAGACTCAGAGTACGACTCGGAGATTCTCTACGGACAGAAGGTTGCTAAGTTGTAACGGTATTGATGATATTAA
This sequence comes from Yarrowia deformans, assembly GCA_900519085.1. NCBI lineage: Eukaryota > Fungi > Ascomycota > Dipodascomycetes > Dipodascales > Yarrowia > Yarrowia deformans. The sequence goes on along the minus strand of ULGY01000009.1, from coordinate 472,952 downwards.
TGACATAACCAATACAGTATTGATGAATGGGAACTGAGGCAACTTATCACGTGAATACATTGCAATAGTTGTCTATTTGAAGATTTTTCAATTATTATGTGTGGTTGTATCAACCACTGATACGGTACTCCTACAAGTATTTCACATTGGGCAGGTAGAATGGTTGCATATAAAGATGATTTAGGTTATTGGGGTGGACAGAGGGGTATCATTTATCACGTGATATGGTGCCTTGGTCAATAAGATATTTCTACAGATGACCAATCGTAAGTCAGCCATTACACTCTAGTTGTTCCCTCGGTTTTGGCACCTCCATAGCCCATTCTACCGTCACCTTTTTGTCCCCCCAATGCGCCGTAAGTTTTTACCAAGCGTTTACTATACATCTCACATGCACCAACCATGACTGCCATCTTGCTAAGCGATGCCGATCCGTTGATATATATATCCCCATAACTCGACCAGTTTGACGATTCAGCAGATAAAAAAGCACACCAACTACAAGCACCAACCACAACCATCACACGAACAATGTCACGAAAAATCGCACAACGATTTGTCGCCCAGGAACGACCTGAAGGCGTCGGAGCCACCGTTCGACGAGCTATTGGGGTTCGCAAGGCCCGCAACTTTTCGCCCTTTGTTCTTTTTGACCATTTCAACGTGCCCAAGACGGCGGGCTTCCCGGATCATCCCCACAGAGGTCAGGAGACCATCACGTACATTTTGAAAGGAGAAATGGCCCATGAGGATTTCACCGGTGCCCAGGGAGCTCTGTTGCCTGGAGACTTGCAGTTTATGACAGCTGGAAGAGGAGTTATGCACGCGGAAATGCCGCAAAAGGACGACACCCAGGGCATTCAACTCTGGGTCGATCTGCCCAAAAACCTCAAGAACGTGGAACCGCGATACAGAGACCTCAAGGCCAAAGATATCCCTGTGGGCAAACGAGACGATGGAGTTCTGGTCAAGGTGATCAGTGGCAGGGCCCTAGGAGTCGATTCTGTCAAAGACCTCGCGTACACGCCCGTGTGGTACCTCGACTATTACACCAACAAGTCGCTGTATGGAGGTAAGCCCATTGTGCAAGATATCCCCCAGGGCTTCAATGCGCTGCTGTACGTTCTCAAGGGCTCTGCCGAGGTCCAAGGCGAGCACGTAACCACCAACGAGGTTGTCTTTTTCGAGCCCGAGGGAGAAAATGTCGAATTCAGCCCCTCGGTCGACTCAGATTCGCAAATCATTGTTGTTGCGGGCCAAATTCTGGACCAGGGAATCGTCCAGAGAGGACCCTTTGTTTCTGTCAACGATAGGGACTCGTACCAGGCCGTTTTGGATTTCAAGGAGGGCAAGAACGGGTTTGAAAGAGCCGTCGGCTGGTCCAGTGAAATTGGTAAACCCATGACTGAGCCAGAGAAGATGTGAGTGAGTGAACGTGAATATGGACTCTTTAGATTGTTGGTTGTTGTTTTTTTTTTTTTTTTTTTTTTTTTTTTTTTTTTTTTTTTTTTTTTTTTTTTTTTTTTTTTTTTTTTTTTTTTTTTTTTTTTTTTTTTTTTTTTTTTTTTTTTTTTTTTTTTTTTTTTTTTTTTTTTTTTTTTTTTTTTTTTTTTTTTTTTTTTTTTTTTTTTTTTTTTTTTTTTTTTTTTTTTTTTTTTTTTTTTTTTTTTTTTTTTTTTTTTTTTTTTTTTTTTTTTTTTTTTTTTTTTTTTTTTTTTTTTTTTTTTTTTTTTTTTTTTTTTTTTTTTTTTTTTTTTTTTTTTTTTTTTTTTTTTTTTTTTTTTTTTTTTTTTTTTTTTTTTTTTTTTTTTTTTTTTTTTTTTTTTTTTTTTTTTTTTTTTTTTTTTTTTTTTTTTTTTTTTTTTTTTTTTTTTTTTTTTTTTTTTTTTTTTTTTTTTTTTTTTTTTTTTTTTTTTTTTTTTTTTTTTTTTTTTTTTTTTTTTTTTTTTTTTTTTTTTTTTTTTTTTTTTTTTTTTTTTTTTTTTTTTTTTTTTTTTTTTTTTTTTTTTTTTTTTTTTTTTTTTTTTTTTTTTTTTTTTTTTTTTTTTTTTTTTTTTTTTTTTTTTTTTTTTTTTTTTTTTTTTTTTTTTTTTTTTTTTTTTTTTTTTTTTTTTTTTTTTTTTTTTTTTTTTTTTTTTTTTTTTTTTTTTTTTTTTTTTTTTTTTTTTTTTTTTTTTTTTTTTTTTTTTTTTTTTTTTTTTTTTTTTTTTTTTTTTTTTTTTTTTTTTTTTTTTTTTTTTTTTTTTTTTTTTTTTTTTTTTTTTTTTTTTTTTTTTTTTTTTTTTTTTTTTTTTTTTTTTTTTTTTTTTTTTTTTTTTTTTTTTTTTTTTTTTTTTTTTTTTTTTTTTTTTTTTTTTTTTTTTTTTTTTTCTAGAAATACAACAACAGAACTACCTCTTCCATACTAACCTAGTCTACCTGAAACCGGCCCTGCTGCGAAAATGGAGCTTGGTCTTCCTCTTGTGGTTGTCGCTGGATTGTTCGTCTTTTTCATTTGGAGACTTGTCAAGAGAGAGAAGCGCAAGGTGGAGTAACACAGTACGGTATCGATAGAGGTATGATAGTAGACAACCCATATAGATGACAATGAATATCGTATCAAAATCAAATTTAACAAAGTACGATACTCGTTCTACTCGTAGTTCGTCCAATTAATATCTAATGTCTATACCTTTATATACACCCTATAGGTATCTATCCTTTCTGAGTCTAGTTACTGTACTCTTTCTTCCCTCATGCATTTGTCCAATCATCTACTCATTACCGGCGACAACCACGGCCAGTCTCTCAAACATGCTCTCCATGGAATCGGCGCCGTCAAAGACGTTATCGAAGGACTCGATGGAAAGAGCAGCCTGGTGCGAGTCAATGAGAATCTCCTCCCGGTTGTCTCCAACGTGAACGGTTCGAGTCTCTCGGTACTCGGGCAGAGTGAACTGGGTGATTTCCTTGGTGGTGGCAGACTCCTCGGTCTCTTCGGAAGTGGTCTCCTTGAGAACGTGAATGTTGCTGCTGGTGTCGACCACCACGAGATTTCCGTTGGGCAGAAACTCCAACGAAGACGCAGCCACGTCCAGAGTCTGCACAAACAGCGGGCCGGGCGACTTGGGGCTCATGAACATGATTCGGGCGCTGCACTGGTGGTCCTGGTCAAACACGTTGACGGCAAAGGCAAATCTGTTTCGAGGCGCGTCAAACGCCACGTATCTGTGTCCGTTAAGAGGAAGCCAGATCTCGACAGACCACATGACACGCGACTGGACCAGATCAAACACCGCCAGACGCTGCATCGAGAAACAGATGAGGTTCTGGCGCATCACGTAGATGTCTCTGATTCGCGAGCCAATGAAGTTGGGCAGCTCGGTGACAAACGACAGGTTGGAGGCTCGGTAGACGGTCAACTGCTCGCCCACTCCAACGGTCAGAACAGAGCCGTCCTCGGAGTACGCCATGGATCCAGAGGGCAGATCGGCAGGAGAGGCGGCAATCATGTTTCGAACGGACCACGTGACCTTGGAGCCCGTGTGCGCCGACGAAACCGAGTGCTTCCACACACGCAGAGCGCCGTTCTTGCACAGAGTGTTGAAAGTGGGCTCGCCATTATGGGTGTGTGCTACCAGAGACAGCACTCGGGCGTTGTGGGGGTTGACGACCTTGGTGGTGAGTTGCCACGAGCCCTGCATCTCGGCAGATCCGGGCTTGGACGTCACCTTGTTGCTCCACTTCCAGAACCGCAGAGTGCACACGATGTCGTCGGTGGACATGAGGAAATCGAGCTTGGGGTTGGTCTGCTCGTCCACAGTCACCATCCACTGTCCGTCGTCGGAAAACTCCAGAAACGTGATTTCCGCGTCCTTGTTCTTGAGCTCGTTCCGCACCTTACCGAGCTGGACCGCAGGAGCCACCTGAAACTTGGCCACCTCCTGGTTCTCGGCAATATCGTAGATCTGGACCTGGGACCGAACCCCTGTGAACACGTACAGGTGGTTGGGCTTGGTGGGGTGGATCTTGGCCATGCACGAAAAGTTGGAGGGCTGGTACATCTTCTTGCCCTTGACTCGAGCAGCCTTTCGAGCCTCCTTGATGGGGTAGCCCAGAGTGTTGGCGTATCCAATGTTGGAGCCACACACCTGCAGACGGGTCAGCAGATCCAGAGCACTCAGCACAATGAGCTCCTTGCCCTCCAGATTCAGAGCGTACAGCTCACCGGTGGGATCGACTGTGATGGTAGTAATGGGTCCCGGAAGACGAGGCAGAAACTGGGTGTTGTTGGAATCCAGCTGCCAAAACACCAGAACCCGCTCGTTTCCGCCGGAAAGCAGATAGTTGTCGTCCAGTGAGAACGCCAGCGTGAGGACCGCGTCTCCGTGCCATCGCAGCGCCCGTCGCACGTATCTGGTGGGGTTTTTATTCTTTCGCTTTTTCTTGGTGGCTGCGGTTTCGTCCAGCTCGGCGTCAGGCGACCCGAAAATGTCGTAGAACATTTCAATGGTGCCGGAGGTGAATCCCATGGCCACCAGACCCGAATCGGACACGGCAATGGACGATCCGTTGGCCAGCTTTTTGACGTTGCCCTCAGTCTCGATTTCAAGAGCCTCATGGATGTCGACATCAAGCCACGACTTGGAGAACTGTAGCAGCTTCACCGAGGAGTCCTTGAGAAGGTACAGAGCCAGATACTCGCCCTTCAGAGACAGAGCCGAGTGGGTGGCCTCGTTGGCCGTAGATGTGAGCTTGGTAAGGGTATGTGTGGTATCCTCCTTCTCCCCGACGTCGTTGACAGTGATGTCAGCCACAAACACGTGATTGGACAGCACGTAGTCCTCGCCCCAGTCGGCGGCGTTGTAATGGTAGTCGTTCTTGGCGCCAGTGTGGAGGATCACCTGTCCGTGTGCGTCCAGGGTAGGCAGGTCGGCCGTTTGGGCTGCGTCGCTCTTCTTTCCAAACTTCTTGCCACTCTTGGCCGGCTTGGTGGATGTGTCGCTGGGCTTCTTGTCAAAGTTGGTGGACGTGAGGCCGAGCATGGAGATTTTCGAGGCCTCCTCGTTGGCCTTGACGCCGTAGACCCGCTCGAGAACCACAGGCACCGACACGGACGCAGCAATGGTCTGGGCCTTCCAGTTGACGGCCACCAGGGACCCGGGCCGCGACGCGATCCACACCCGGTGGCGTTTCTCCTCCAGGAACATGTCTGTGGCGTGTTTGGTGTCGAGTCGGCAACGGGCCACCACTCGCTGGGTGGAAAACAGGTACACTCTGAGCTCGTGGGCAAAGAGCACAAACAGGTGTTTTTTGTCACCCGAGAAGATGGGCTTGACGTTAGGCAGGATGCCGCCCATCGGGGGGCTGATCTGGTATTCCAGGCTCATTTTCGCAGAGTGAGTGTGTTGTGCTAAGTTGACGTAAAAAAAGCTTTGATGCAGAAACCACCCAGTCTGAAAAAAATTGTCGGAATATGCAAGGTCATGTAGATGGGTGAATTTAGATTTCGCATATAGAAATTTTACACCACCCAAGGCAAAGGAAACGACAACACCACACTACACACACATCACACACACTACACACACCACACACAATGATTATTCCGGTGCGATGTTTTTCTTGCGGCAAGGTTGTCGGCGACAAGTGGGAGACCTACCTCACCTACCTCCAGGACGACATGAGCGAGGGAGACGCTCTGGACAAGCTGGAGCTCAAGCGGTACTGTTGTCGACGAATGATTGTGAGTATGAAGGGTGGAAGGAGGGGTTGAAAGTCAGAGGAGAAGAAACGGAGAGGAACGGTCGATAGATGGAGCAAATCGGTTGATACGTGGAGACAGAAGCTGGTACGAGGCGATAGGAGGTGGTACGAGGCGTATCAGCTGGTACATCGTGTGAGAAGGTGGTACAAAGTGTCTGAGCTGATCGGAGGAGTTCTGGCGATCGGAGAGGGTCAGAAAGGGTCTATTTCGTCTTGGATCGGTCGTTTGACGATGGATCTGTGGTTTTTCTGGGAGACTGATGGGAATGATTGTGTTCGACATGTGTTCGACATGTGTTCGACATGTGTTCGACATCATGTGTTCGACATGTGTTCGACATGTTGTGTTCGACATGTGTTCGACATGTTGTGTTCGATAGGAGTCACAAGATCCGTGTTGTGGTACGTGGCAATGAATCAGGTGCGGATCTGGCTGAACTCTGGTTCGATGACCCTATGTCAGACTGTGCACAACATGTCAAAGGGTTGGTTATGTTTGCAGAGCTTGCTTCGCTCTCACATCCGAGATCACGTGACCCCCATTATCTCAGACACGCTCTTAGTGAAATCGCGTGGTTCTCATGATCTCAGACATGCTCTTCTGTCCATCAAAGCTGTCAGAATACTATGCTGCCTGACACACTTTATCATCCGATCTCGATCGTTCATCCCATGATCATCAACGCCGTCGACACCTGTTTCATCACGTGACCTTTATCAGCTATCCATGGTTTTTCCTTTTCCGTTTATTTCCCGTTTTCGTTTCCCATTTTCCAATGTCCATCTCCACCACCACTAACACAGCTCACCCATGTGGATCTCATTGAAAAGTTCCTCCGATACAACACTCTGGAGAAGAAGGGCGACGTCTAAGCTTTAGAAGACGCGCGCCCCCGTCACGTATTTGCACAATCAATTGTATTTATAGATATCTATCCAAGCACCACCTCGTAGACGATTACCAACGTGTTGGCTATGATGAGTGGGACTGTGTTAGCAAGAAGGAGTGAATAATGAAGCCTTCTAGACTTGTCCGTAGTTGGCAAGAAATCAGAAGAAACATCAGAGTGGACAAGACACGAACAGCTAGAGAATGGTCCAGAGTGTCTGACGCGTTCCAGCATCAAAGTGGCTTTCCTAGCGCATGCCAGCATCAGACACAAGACCTGAAGAACACCATCTCCAGGGCCAATACCACATTCAATATCAGCGGAGATCATAGTGCACCAAACCAGACACTCTGAGGTAGTGGCAAAGCACCAACTTGACCATTCTAGAATCACCACGTTGTCCTGTTCACTAGATCGTGTCAATGAGACCGATGGTATCACTTTCATTCACTCATTCTAGCGCTTTGAACACTCTCGCGATTTGAACATTCTCCTTCTTCAAGCGTTCTCTCTTCTGTCTCTTTTCTTCCTTCAGTCTCCTCCCTTCTACTCCCTCCCCCACCCCTCCTTCGTACTCACTCCGTAACAACGTTCTGATGGCGGAAATCAGATTGATGAGTTTGTTTTTGACCGACTGATCCTGGGCCTGGCCGAACCCTGCTGGCTCCGAAGATCCCCATCCGACTGTGTTAGCTGTGGCGATATTAGCGGAGTGTATAGCGACTTCACGTGGCGCTATTAGATCGCGTAGCGCTCAAGGGTCACGTTGAACGACTCTTCACGTGACCCGATGTCAAGCATCAAAACCAGTTTCCTTCATCACGTGACCCGATTCCCTCCCCCTGATCACGTGACCCTCCTCCTTCCTCCCTCTCCTCCTCACTCACTTCTGTTCAAGAACCGATCCTCGCTCAGAATTGCTGCCGAGTTGACAAGCAACAGAATCACTGTGTTAGTAACGTGTAGCGGTAGTAGTTTGAGAGCAACCCCACGTCTCTGTTCTCTCTCTCCTCCCCATTGCCCTCCTCACTCACCGTAAATCAGTCGTCCGAGTCCAAACATGTACATGATTAGTTTTGGTGGCTGACGCTAATATGCATAATAAGCGAGAGTCGAGCTACTGTAGTCATAATCTGAGGGTGGTCTACACATCATCATCATGAAACCTTGAACTGAAATCTTGATGAGGCGCGAAAATGCGAGAAAAAGAATTTTAAAAAAACAAGAAAAATTGATGGAAATTAAAGCAGCCGTGCGCTACAGGAAACTAAAGGGCTGCTTTTTATTACATCTTTTTTCATTCTCCAATCATGTGATTAACATTGCTTAAATCAATACTCCTCTCCATTGAACAACCTATTTCAAATGTATATAGGTTGACCATTCAAGAAGATCACTAATGACGTCACTTGGGCAAAAACAGGAAGGCTTGATACGAAGGGAAATCGAGTCAGTACAAGTACAGTACAGTACAAGGTAGAGACATGTTCCTGACAAGAGTTCCTATTGTTCTTGTTCCTGTTCTTGCACTTACCTTTTTAGTTACATAAGTAGGGCTTTCGTTGTAGCTAATAGTACTCGTACCGGTACTTACTGTACGCAGTCTCAGTCAACCACAAACGTGGCCGTCACTTTCTATTGTTTATAAATTATACCAACGGGTGCCATTCTTTGTGGTCGGTGTGGGAATGACACAGTACAAGTTCAGAACGAGTCCTCTGACTATGTCTGGGAAACGTACATTGTAAGCGTCCGACGTGCAATCGATGTCACTGCTCTCGTGTCCCACAGATTGAAGCACCTGGCTCACTCTGGAAGACCCAAAAACAACCGTCTTTATAGATGACGGGCGATCTCGTCTCCTCCGCGTAGCCCTGTCGGGCTCCTCAGGGCTCCTCGCTTAAACCTCCCGGTAATCCTCGCTGGCGGCCTTGAGCACATCATCAATGAAAGGACGCTCCTGAGGATCCACCACCAGACACTTCTTCACCAGGCTCTTGAGCTGGTCCGAGTACTCTGGCGAAGCAGGCATGGTGAAATGTCCGTTCATGATGGCCAGGTTCAGAGAAGCGCCCGTCTCATTGGTCTGGTGCTCAAACGGCGACGTGAAGTACATGAGAGTGTAGATTGTGCAGCCCAACGACCACACGTCGACCCGCTCATCAATGTTGGCGCCGGTCTTGACGTCAAACAGCTCCGGAGCCCGATACGGCATGGAGCACTGTTCCGCAGCCATATCCTGCAGCTCGAGAGCCTTTTGACGCGACGAAACGTCGATTCGAGCCCGAGAACACGATCCCAGATCCATCAGAATGGGCCGCCCGTTATCACTGAGCATGATGTTAGCGGGCTTGATATCCCTGTGAGCGTAGGGAACCAGCTCAGAAAGAGGAGTGGCATTGGAGCTGTTGTTGAGCTCATCGGCAGCCACCAGACCCTGCTCCTCGTCGTCGCCCAGTCTGTATGACGACTGGGGCACTGTGGTTGTTGTGGACACGTCTCCTCCGATTCTGTGCTGATGAAGCGCCTTGATGGCATGACAAATCTCCACCACCAGCGCCATCAATTCCTCCTCGGAGAAGTGGGTGCCGTTCATCACGTGATCGTTGATGGCGTCCTGCAGATTGCCGTTCTTGAGGTACGGCAGCAGAATGTACACCGATTTGCTTCCGTCGGCCTCCTGCTCCACGCTGCTGTCCACGTACTTGATGATGTAAGGGCTGTCAAACGTCTTGTAGGCCTCGACCTCGCGCATTGCCGTCTGCACGGACTCGGGCCCAAACGGACATCGGATCTTCTTGAGAGCAAACAGCTCCTGACCACGTGTTTCCACAAGGTACACAAAAGCAAACCCTCCCTCGCCCAGCAGTTTGCGGATTTTCAGCGGGCGGTTGTTGATGCGCAGCTGGGGCGACGGGAAGCAGCTTATGCAGGTCGATAGCGAGTAGAAGCAGTCTTTGATGTAGCTGGTCATGTTGTGGAGGGAGATTTTGCAGCAAGACAAGTGGTGATGTTGGCCGATAAAGTGGAGTGTCAAATAAGCTTTTGCTATGCTGCTTAGGGGCATTTGGGTTTGGGGTGTTGGTGATGTTAGCTACATTCTACTGGCACGGAGTCATCCGATAATGGACGCTGGAGAATATGGATCGGGGTTAAATTTCGAATGTGAGGTGGCGGTCACGTGATGAATGGTCATGTTGAGTTTGGAACGTTTGCCATATATATATGATGACTAAGCTGAGTGCTGTTCACTTATGGAAACACTCATGATTGCTGGGGAGTGGAAGAAGACACTTTTACGTATCGAGTTGATGTTTGTGGTATTGTTCACAAACCAATGGTGTCGTTAAAACAGCTAGGCATTTGTATTGTCTTCATGTTTTTAGTTCTAATTCGTGCAATGACAAAAGAGGTGCCTATAACAGCTTCTCTTCAGAACAGAATCGACTGTGCTTACAGGTACTGGCTCTACAAATGTCAAGTACGACTATACCAGCTCAAGAGTTCCAGTCTATGCCTCTTTGGCCAGTTCTGTCTCAACAGCGTCTTTTCTGCTTTACACTATGGCAACTCCAACCATATACATGTGCCTGTGTGGAAATACCATATATAAGAGCCCGCGATTCCTCCTTTGAACAATGAATACTAAAACACTTATCATGGAAAGCCTACAGAAATTCATCACCAAATTCATACTCAATGAGCCTGTAAATATTTCCAAGGAAGGAATGCTTTTGCTCCTAAGGGGGTGGATGGCTTGGATGCTTGTGTTGTTCCTTGGCTTTGTCTTTTCACTTGTGCAGCATTGGAGGATGATGAGTAAGAAATGGGCTCAAGAAAGAGAAAAGAAAGACCACAACAATGAGCTATCCAAGTCTGTGCAGCTCGAGGAGGAACAAAACTCCAAGGTGAAATCGAGAGTCTCGCGAAAGACATGATTGGTCTATGGAGACTTGAGGTTTAGTTCCGGAAAGATGAACATGTTATAAAATAATTGATTTCAAACCGTTTGATCAACTTGACAGGTGTAGTGTGGTTTTGGAGAGTAAAGAATGATCGCCTTATTGTAGTTGTGCTCCTGACCCAAGAAGTGTCGATAAAAGCACCAATCGTAGACTAGGAAAAACCATCACTTGATCATTGTGATAAGCAACATTAGGAGAATCTTGCAGGATAGTTCTCTCTCTTTGTGTACATAGAAAAAGTTGCGTTGTGTTGGCTCATAGTTCTGAGAGGTACCCCCAAACTTTGGAGTGGGGGGTCACAGAAATACTTACCAGCAGCCAAAAGAGAAAGCAGCAGAGGCAAAAAGTGATTTCTGGCAGGATCGAACTGCCGACGTTCTGCGTGTTAAGCAGATGCCATGACCAACTAGACCAAGAAACCGTCTGTGGAGTCTCGGGGTGGGTTGCATCGTTTTGAGGTTGAAACAGACATTTTGAAATTTCCGTTAGAGCGAGAATTGAGAGTTGAGAATGTTATGAGGAGATTGAGAGAGGGCTATAGAAGGGGTTAATTTAGTTTCTTCTTCGATAACTCCCGCTACTCTTCTTTGGAGCCGATATTCGAGTGAGGACTTGTTATGCAGGAATCCAGAGATATCTTGAGAGGTCTAGAAGTACAGCTGCTGACGGGTATCCACCAAAATAGTGATGCCCTAAGTATTTCCTACTAATTAGATTTTGAACTTTCTCAAGGCTTAGAAGGCTGCTTGCAAGATTATGGGTGATCACGGTGTTGTGACAGTTGAATCTTGTATCTGCTATGGATGAAGAAAAGAGATGAACAAACTTGCGACAAGTACAAATTAGGTATGAGCTGGAGATGAAATGAACTCCCCATCAGTCCAGACTGTAAACTCCGACTGTGGGGTTTGGTAGGGTCATTGACATACGCTTGTCCACCTCTTTCAAACCCCCCCCCACAGCTAGATTCAAAAGCCACAGGGAATCAGAGAGTTGATTTGGGTGGTTTTGAGTCATGCCGATTGAACAATTGCAAGTCTTGAAGAGTCTAAGATGGTTATTTGATTTTTAGCGAGCACATCTTGATTTACAGAGATAGTCTCTGATGCCACAGCAATAGTAAAGTGCCGGAATCTAAGTACCTACTTCCCAGGTACTCACATACATCTCCATTCGACCTTTTCTGTAGCCACAGGGTAGCAGTATTTTCCACTGATCCAACCCGTTAGACAGATCTTAACTGTAGTTTGCGTGCTCAGCGATATTACCAGTCCTGGTTATCTTATGCTCCATTTACTTACAGTATGTACGGAGTAGTCAACAAACCTACGTACCTTCCACTCCTGTCCTGAAACCATTTTTTTGTTCCAGCTCGGCTACACTTGGTCTCGTGACTCCCACACCCACGCGAATCCCACACCCACGTGACTGTTCACCAGCCGATCACTAATCTCTCCTTCTGTCCACAGTCCGGATCCAGTCCGATGGTGCCGGTTCGGGTATTGGGCCGTGCAGGTTCGATGCACGGAAAAATGTGGGGATGTAAGAGGCCAAGAGCAAAAAAAAAGACGGCGGACACGGCGCCAAAAGATACGGTAAGGGGAGAGAGCCTTGTGGGGAGCGCCTTGTGGTGAACAACGAAATTATGGAAGTGCGTACGAACAACGAAATAATAGAAGGCTCAGAAAGAACAAGGATGGCCAAGAGGGACAAGAGGGGGAACAAGAAGGGCCAAGGGATGTTCAGGGTTCAGTGCACTATCACAAGGAAGGGTTTTGTGCGGCTACAAATTATACTGCTTACGCCGTAATGGTGGTCTTGTACGATACTCATTGTCGTCTTAGTACCTGTGTAAACTGTACTCGTAGTATATCTTCTCATTGTCTTGTTTTATGGCCTTGTGAGGTACATTCAGTACGATACATACTACAATATGAGTTTGCTGTGTGAGCATTATGTGAGTGGATTGTGGAGTCAGAGGATATGGCAGGGTTTGTGGCAGTTGCTGTGGCAGTTGTTGTGTTTGTAGTTGAGCAGTGCCTATTGGGGTGAGTCACTTGAAGGACCAGTCATATAGTACCGGTACATTTTTTTCGTAGTCTTTCTCATAGTCTTTCTCAATACAACGGAATCAAGCCTTCTGTAGTAAATGACCTCATACGATCCGCTCATACTGTAGTTCGTGCAACCGTCTCCAATTATTGCCTCATCGAATAAAAGATGAAACAGTTGGAGACCGCTACGCGCGTGACCAGCTCAATAAAATACTCACACACTTATTTTCCTGCTTTTATTCTGCCACACTTGTCACGCTTGCCTCCTGACTTTCCACAACAAAATATCGTGCACGATAATATAACGTGGACCGGCGGAAGAGCGCACCAATCGCTGCCACAGATTAGGCACGTGGGCGATGAGGATGAAATTGGTACGAGAGGTAACTGGCGGGTTAATAATTGCACTGGAGGATTCTCGGCCATTTGGTATTGACGGAGGTGAAGCTGTGTGGGCTGATAGTGTTGTGTATCTAATTCAACACGCACACTCCAATTAGCTACTTGGCTTTAGTTCAAATTACAGTCCTCATTGAGGACCCTAAAAAATGTGCCCGATGCTGCCCCACTTAGTCACCCCTCCGACCAATTCTCCGACATGGACTTGACACAAACTTGACCAACAAGGTAAACATGGACCACAAACAGACGCCGACAAAGACGCCGCATGACTCGGTCCATTTCGCTTGTGTGCTGCTTCCGTACATGTCCCCACATACGGAGTACCCCACAGTTAGGGCTAACGGAGCAAGGCTCGGGGTAAGGGTAGACACGGGGGAGGGTGAAAGGTGGATGACGGTGCATTGTTTGCAAGTCACGTGGTTGTGCAAACGACGGTGGGAGACCGGCTACGAATGTATGCTGATACTGGTCGATGGTACAAGTATTGGCATGTGCAACCCAACTAGATGGGTTGGTGTTGATCACACTACCGAGGGTTGATTTGTAAGCCACATCGAAAACTTGTAGCCTGTTTCGTGATCTCTCTGGAAAGCTGAATCATTAGCAGTAAGCCGTAGATCAAGTCAACGCTGGATTGGATGGCTCTGTAATCAGTTCAATCTGTCATCATTTCTGTTATCTTCATCGTCAGCATCGTCAGCATCGTACTCGAATCAACCGACCAAAACTGACAACCGTGCTTCACAAATATCAGTCAGAAAACTCTCCAGGAACTCCAACATGCCCAGCTTATTGTCTAAGACATCGAATTCTCCACCGTTCGAGTCTCCAGATCGATCACCTGGATAACCATCCGTGTCCAGTCAACAAGAGCCTTGTACAAGTACTGTAGAGATTTCCATTGTAATGAAAGAAGCCATTGCTGTCGTTGAAATCGACGTTACTCTCCAGAACAGATTGACACGGGACTTCCGTAGTCAAAAGATCACCATATCGTCAATCAGATGCATTGCCCAGTCTCCCTTCAAAGTGTGGGGGTCGTCACCAGAAAACTTCTCAGGTCCAGAACAGCGCCTGTCCAGGTAGACACCACTTCCCTGTTGCACCGTTTCCATCGGGTAACACAAGCATGTAAGGGCTCACCTTTAGAGAGGTATGTGGGTATCTTTACATATCTTTACAGCACAAACTTGCCAGGTATCCATTGGCTATACTACAGTCTAGAGGTATCGTCGTTATCGCTGTTTGTTTCAGCCAAAAACTTGATATTCTTGAGGTTGAAATAACTTCTCACGTGACACTAGTTCGGGAGGTACTGGTACTGTAGCAGGGTACAATTGGATGTGTAATCAGTGGTGTTGTTTGTTGATGTCGTATAAGTAGTTACAGAAGAAAGCACGAGTGACAGAATAATACTTCAACTTCGATACTCTCCCAAGAAGGAGACACCGTCGTATCACTCCCCAGTTCGAACCCAGCCAGACTCAATATTGTCATCCTTTTCAATGCCTCAAACGCTCCGCAAATATTTCTTGTAGCATCGCTATCACCAATTGTTAACTCTTTATCAATCTCCCCTCCTTTCCGAGACATCAAGAACCGCTCTTCATATCAACGACAGTGCTCAAAAGGAATGTGTACCCGTCCATACCCATTTTAGCAGCCGCTTGGCGTTTACTTAGCGGTAATATCGGTACTATCGCCATTGTTCTTCACCAAACAATGGCTACCTGTTCATCTCAACGAGTATTGCTTGTAGAGTGGTTTCGAAGATGCCATTAGATTCCTATGGCTTTAGGGCTTTGAATGAAATGCTTTATTTGCCTCTTCAAATGTTTTCCTCTCCACATATATTGAAAAAACACCCCCAGAGAGCATCCCCACTAGTCCGTCTTTGAACGCCACTATATTGTCAGACTAGAAGCCTCCCCACGGACTAAAACATCCCTTCCTAGAACGTTGGCCGTAAACAGTCACCTTTCGGCTGGAGATGTCTTCTTTTGGCTGGAGATCGGCTGGAGATACAACGTCGAACGGTAAGACATTTGAAAAATGAGACATTTGAAAATGAGACATGGCCGTTCTCAGAGTTGCAACCTGAACTACTTGTAGTCCTTGTAACATCAAGTGGGTCCTCTGTTTAGTACGAGTACTCTTACATTCTGGCCCTGTTGGTGTACATTTACATAATCACAAATCAATAAACCATACAAGGGTCGAGGCAGCCATATTGGCATCTATTGGCATATATTAGCACACCCATTGACTTGGCGGAACCCTGGCGGCCCGATAGAAAGAAAGACGACTAATGGAAAAAGCCGTGCAACCGTTCAAAAGAGCCCAAAACACCTCTTAGACCTTTTCAACGTCACAGATCTCAGTTGCCACCCCAAAGACCCCAAAAAACCGCTCCAGATTCCGTATATCGTATAAAGACTCACGTGACTGGAGCTTCCACGACCCTGCTTCCAGCCACACCATCTAGATAATGCACGGGATACGCAGTGTTGATTTTTGACAGCTACAGCTACATGTACCCCTCTACGACCTTGTATACGACGACTGGGGCTAATCGGAGGCCCACCAGGAGTTCAATGTAGGATTGCTGGAGGGACACCAGTTTGTCCCATAGTCGAAAAGACCCGAAACAACCCGAAAGTCGACCGATATACGACAGTGTAACCCTACCTCACATTAACCTGCACCCCTCCCCTCCTTTCTCATCTATAGGTATCATTTATGAATGGAAGACGCTCCCCGGTCATTCTCCGAGCCCTCTCCGAAGCCCTACATTGTAGCATTGTCCTTTTGCTATCTGACAGCATGTTGCATTAGCGTCGAAACATGGCTAGGCATGGTGGGGGCGCTAGGGATTTATTAGCGTCTAAGCGGCACACTAAAATGGTCAAAACGGCGAGACGCATCCGAATACGACGCTGCCAGTGTTCACTCTGCATTGGGGACTCACGCCCGGGGCTTTCACGGGCCTTCAATAGCATGTAGGGGGGTCATTATCAGTACTGGCGTTGCAATTGCAATCGGTGTTGATAACGGTTGAGAACTGAGGGTGTTTTTGCTGGGGAGGATTTGGGGAGATTCGGATTAGTATCAAAGGGGTAGTAGCATCGAAGGGATGATTTCTAGAAGACAGTTGGCGTGTATTATCAAGTCTGGCACATGTCTCAGCCAAGGAAGGAGTTAGTGTCTGGAGGTCTGTAGTGTAGCTGGGGTATCGAGGGTGTGGTAAGCGAAGGGGTGTTTTAGAGGAGTTAGAGATGGATCATCGATCATGTGGAACAGGTTAATCCAGTGTAAACATGTTCTGATGTGTTGTGAGCTAAGTGGTAAGTGGGTTAACTGTTAAAATAACGTCATCCCTACACAACCGGAAAGTTACAGAAGTGAAACAAAATTGGTACCAAATAGATCACAAGAAGATGCTCATTTTAATGGTATTGTTTTCACTATCACTTGAATAACAGGTCTTGCGAAATTATACTTGGGGTCTCGCCCCAAATTTAAGCCTACTCCAATATAATGAATTTCCGAGCCGCACGCCTAGGGGTGGTGTTTTGGCCCTTTTCCAAATGAGGTAGAAAGGGTCAGAATTCGCTGGAATTAAATTTTGAACTACATGTAGATGTCATCACGTGATGTAAAAAATCACAGATCGGAAGAGTGGGTATTGGGTAAGATATTGCAGCACTCAGTATAGTTGGCCTATGTTAAGTGATAGACCTCAAAGCAAAGTAATTTTTTTAAGCTCTAAAGTAGTATCTCAACTAGAAGCAAGTCATTAAGTAATTCCAAGTAGAGTCAGCTACAGACACCAATCGCCAAAACACATCCTCCCACTCTTCTGGTACGTGATCACATTTAATCTTACTACCGCTTTTGGCCTCACGTGACTGCCGCCTGCACCACGATTGCGCCAAAATCACGCCAGCACGTCTTTCGATCTTTGGCCGATCACTGTGTTTGAGATGAGCAGCAAACCAACTTTATCAAATGATGAAATCGGACGACAGGGGTTCAGGTGAGACGGTTCAGGTGAGACAAGTGTTGATCGTGGGGGGATTGGTGATGTGAGAAACATGGAGGGGCAATCTATTATAGCAAGTTGGGTGAGCAACATTGGTTTTTGAAAAGATGGTGGGAGAAAAATGAGGGTTGACGGTAGAAACACCTTCCTAGACGTCTGAAAAGAGATAGAATAAAACAAACTGCTTCAACGCACCCAACCCGTCAAGGCGATTCCAACGAGCCCAGAACTGTCCCTGTATCACATGTATCCACGCTTCTAGATTCTTCTTCCAGGACTCGCTTGCATTGCATGATCAGATTGAAGCTTGACTCGCAATCCAGGTGAAACAGGAACAGAGACATGGAGGGATAGGAGAGACATGGCGAGAGACATGGGGAAGCAACAGCGGGAGAATCAGTGTAATTAGCAAGAGTAGTCTCTGATCTGATCACGTGATAGGTTGGCCGTTGTTTTGAGAGCGCGTCTCCCAGGTGCTTGTACTGGAAATTAAATCCTAAGGGCATAACTATTTGCTGAGACACGGGGGAGAGTTGTGGAGTTGATTGTTGAACACATTGACTTGCCTATATCGGCCTTGGATCAGACCTGGAGCTTGGCAGACCCAAAATACTTACGATACAATGTCGACCTTCCTAATACAGCTTCTGACACTTAACGAGGCCGATATGACAGAAAAAATGGCGCGTTTATCGTGGATCGATCGATTCGGACGGGATCCGCTTGCCAATACTAACTAGTCGCAAAAAGGAGGTCGAGGAGGGTGACAGTTGTGATCGAGGAGGTTGGTTGGATCAAGGTTGAGTTGGCGGAGATTTTGACCAGGAGGTTAGCATGCTCAAAATTGAGCAACTGTGATCGAATTTTGTACTGTGTGCTGAGGGAAGGCTGAGAATCAAGACAATCAACTTTTCATGTGAATGCGATAACAACTGCGTGATCTACTTCAATTTTTCAGCATGACGTTAAGTTTACGAGTGTGCTCCGCTTACCAAGCCTGGCGTTAATGATGGACAAAAATGCACACACGTGACCTGAAACTTGACGCTTGGTTGATCATGTCCGAAACGCTTCGTGCCGATATTATGTCAACTTTTTCCAGCAACTTCCTAAAGGGGGGAGTTAATTGATGTCGCTCAAGTGTCAGGCTGTGGATTGGGATGGTGGCTACCGTGGCAACATGGACGGTCACTACGCTAACGTGGGGGTTGCTGGGAAACCACATTACGTTGGCAGGTTATTACTACGCTGTTCCTGTGACTTCCCGGAAGGGTTAGTGGGTTATAGGTCCCGAAAGTGGGCGTCTTGATTTGGTGGGAATAGTGGACGAGTGATAATGGGGGGGTTGAGAGCAAGACAATAGGACGGCGATCCAATGAAAGCTGGATATAAGGCAGGTTCAATACTTGACCTTCTCCTGTACGATAAATCTTGATGGGATTAGGCCCTGCATTAGCGTGGGTTAGCCGCCCAAAGATGTGGTTCTGAAGTGTGTACAAGTGGTGTAATGGGGTTTAGAAGATGTTCATTGTGACCAGGGGAATTCAGGGATCATAGTGGTGTTGTTTGTGTCAATTTGGGGCCGTAATCAAGCGGAATTTTGTACATCCTCCCACCACAGCACACACTGCCAACACGACGCTGGTTCGAGGTTAATAGCTATGGATTTATACTGGTGAAGATTGCAAGGGTCCACAGGAAAAACTACACGGCTGGACTCGTATTGACAAGGGTTTCTCAGAACGTTTCTTTAGCCTTTGCATGGTCGTGTGAAAGAGGTAGACGTGGTTAAACAGTACATACGATACATGGTCTTAACCAACACCCCTTCTCATCCCCTACAACATCAGCCTCACCAATCTATAACTTTTCAGTCACGTTGCACTCGCCACGTTCCGTCTAGTCGCCGAGAATCCATAGAACCCCTCTTATACGCCCCCCACCACGAGCTGTTCCCCTTTTTCCGTTCGTTTAGCGCTCCCCAACGGGCTTTAGACCGGGTTTGCCGCGCTCGATAGATGGCAGTTATAGATGTCCAGGTCACAAGGGTGGTGAAGAAGGTGGAAAGAACGAGCCCGTGGAAGGGGTGTAGAGAACGAGCTTGGTGTAAAGTACGAGCTTGGTTAGATTGGTATGGGTAGGATCAGGATGTTCACTAGAGGTTAGAACTGGAGTGAGGTACGAGTACTCGTAGAACTGGAGTGGTGCATCGCAAGGAAACGACAAAAACGATTAGTCAACCAGAATCAGTCATTTACTGTGCAATGCAATAATCCCCAGCTTCTGATTCATCGCTCTGCAATAATCCCCAGGTTTGATTGATCGTTCTGCAGGGAGAGACATGGTCTCAACAGGTCCTCCACGATGAGGGCAGAATAACGATGTTGACGATGTTGACGACGTTGATGGCGTTGATACGACGCTGATACGACGCTGATACGACCTTGGGCTATGTGGGGGTTCAACTACATGCCAAGTGTAGTACAACTAGTTTGAGGGAGTAAAGTAGGAAAAAGTAATAAAAAAAAAGTCATACAAAATCATGAAAAGTCATACAAAATCATGAAAAATCATAAAAAAAAGCATGATAAATCAGGTACTAAGAGGGGCTGTTTTGGAGGGTTGATTTGGGGTAGACGGATTTGAATTCCGTTCTGAAAAACGCCAGAACACCTCCAATACCCGCCACACCTCTGCTGACGTCTGCTGACCCACCCAGGCGGTCTGATCGGGCTCCACCAACCGTCTATTCCTGCATCGATGGGACCCACAAGTGGTTCGAGAAGCTTATGCATTGTTCCATGCACGATGGTAACCTTGCACGTTGTTTTGGCGGGTGTAGGGAGGGTACATACAGTAGTGTGTGTAGCGTGTGTAGAGTCGCTCCGAAGAGGTGCTCAAGGCTACAGTATCGTATCGCACTTGGGCTACGCTTTCGTCTTTCGTCTTTCGTCTTTGTGGTGCACGGACAAAGGGGTGGCGATGTCAAGGCGGACCACTGGATCGAGTGATGACAAGACAAGCTCGAGAGAGTCAATCGATGTGACAGCCAGAAGCCGGTGTGTCTCGATCAGATCAGACTTGCGGTTTCAGTTGAGTAGGCGGTGGCAGGGTGGTTGTGACTGTACCGGTACAACCACCACCACACTACCACAAGTAGCTTGATTACAACCCGAATTGGAACCCGGATTGGAACCCAGATTACAACCGACCACCCACCGACGATGCGCGATATTCGTTATCAGTGTGGGGAGGAGCGCGCTGTATCGCACCAGGGTAGGGCTTTTGGTCACATTCAACTTTATCGTGCAGCATTTGCAGACGCCGCCGGTTGACCGAGGTGGTGGATGGAGAAAGAGAAAGAGAGAGCGGGACAAGCGTGCTTGGTTGGTTTTTCAGGGCTCAGGGCTCATCATGGCTCAAACGCTGCACCTCCCAAAACCCAACTAAGGCGCAACGTGATAGTGGGGAAACGATCGGGGGAGGGGTGGAGGCGGGGGGAATATGGCCTGTAGCTACAGTACAGTAACAGGGCCAATGTGAACGTTGTGAGTGGCAAACACATGTCCATCCACACAGTCCAGTAACACAATCGATTCAATTAGTCAGCTACAGTACTCCGTAGCGCCACCTCGGCTTGGGTCGTCCCTTTTGGCAAGCCGCACCGTCGGTTTGGTCGTCTCTCTCTTTCTCTGTCAGGCTCTGTTCCGCCAGAACCGTGGCTTTGAAAGTTTAGTTTCGGCTCACACGGCTCCCACGGTGGATCACGGTGGATACCGGCAGAGGTGGTGTGGAAATGCTGCAAATGGCGCAAACACGGATTCTACGCTGAGGTAACCGCCACCACACCTCCTCCGTCGCCACTGTACCATCTCCCCTCACTCCTCTCACTTCCCCTCATCCTCTGTCACCTTTTTGGGGTAGCACTTTGTGTCGCACTTTGAGTCGCACTCTGTGACGGAACGTTGACTTTGTGTTTTTGTCTTTGGGGACTGGTCTGGCGTTTTGTCTTTTTTTGCGGTTTTTGGTTTCGGTACAGCCCTTGGCTTTGTGTTTTTCAGCCATGGTTGCAATTTCCCCACTGAAGCTTATTGCCGCCCACCCACTGTTCCATGCATACATGTGAATGTGTGGATATATAGACGGGCGGGCCCTCGTGAAGACCGACCAGAGACATACACAACAGAGACAACCAACCAACCAACAACACCAACCAACACCACCAGCCAACACAACCACCACAAGCACCTCCCATTACCACCACAAACACCTCCCATTACACAAGCACCCCCCACATGACAATGCTAGCTACAGCACAAACCACCATCCACACATTCCCAGAGTTCCAACCGCATTTCCGAACGTCGATCAAACACATTTCGCTCCAGGATGCCCTGCCACGAGACTTCTCCGACATGTACGCCCCCGAGGTGGTCAACGACCCGTCGGTGCTGCTGGCGTCGGGAAGACCCATCTTCACCCAGCGAGAGCTCATCGACTGGACGAAAAACGACATCCGGTCGCTGCTGATTGTGTGTTCGAAGCCCGACCACGGCATGCTTCCCATTTCCACCCCGGGCTTCCGATACATGTACCTGCCCCTGGACTCGACCGACGAGGAGATCATCGCCACCCTGGTGCAGTCAGACCTGTACCGAGAACACGGGTTCGACCCGTCGTTTCTGCGGCAGACGGCCCAGTACACCGTGGAGGCCGCACGAATGCGAGCCGACAACGCCAAGGTGCTGACCAAGCCCCAGTGGCGAAACATCATCGAGAACTACCTTCTCAACCTCGGCTGCGAGGCCCAGTGCCGAGCCGACTTCAAGCGAGCCTGCCACATGGCCAAACAGCCCAAGTCCAAGCTGGCCCGAGCTCCTTCTCTCGAGCCCATCGACGAGCACAAGTCGCTGTCGTCGTCGCTGCTGCGACAGGCGCTGCTCAACGCGTCGCCCGAGCTCAAGGCGGCCTCGCTCAAGAAGCGCAAGCTCAACAAGTCGGAAAAGCAGCACATCTGGGTCAAGGTCCAGACCGAGCTGTACTCTCGCCTGGGTCTGAACTGGGCCGCTGACGATTTCAACTAGGGCGACCTCCACCACGCCGACGACTTCAACTTAAGTCTTCCACCACTGTCATCTGTTCATTGAACAACTAACCATGTATTCTATTTATTTATTTATTGCAATTGAGCGGGCGTAGATGTGTGTCGTATGTATTTCTTTTTTCAACCTACCGTACTTGTAGCTAATCGCTTCCCCATCCTTTAGAGCGTTGACAGATTCACCGGAAGAATGTTGCAAAAATTGTGGAGAGCGAGTAGGGTCGGTCAACATCATGGTACCAGGTATTTGGTTGCATGAGTTCTTTTACAGCATCTACAGCCTAACCACAGTCAATCCATCCGATGAATTACTACTCAACTCGTTCAGCAAATCCTTCGGGATCGAGTTTGAACACGTTACCACCCCCTATTATCGCCCACTAGATCTCCCACTACTCGGTTCAAAAATGTTCGTCTCGACCACGGAAAATTTCGTACGCACGGCATTCGTCTAAACTTCAACTTTCCTCAAAAGCTAAGCTGAAAAGTTTTCAGAGGGAAGAGATAGATTCGGAGACTTGTGTTGGTAGGCCGACTCACGTGACTTAGAAGAATGCCTGTGGTCTGGTGAGTCTGGATCACGTGACCCAGTCTGTGGTCTACCTGTTGTGCCCTCGATTATCACCTCCATCGATATATCTTGACCCTCCTTATCAAAAGCTTAAAATTGGCTACCGGATAAACTGAGCGATATTGAGAGCGCGGTGAGTGGAAAATGTGGAGCCTTGTGGAGGCGGCTGGAGGGGGTGGAATGGGTGGAATTTGGGATTCGTTCGAATCAGCTACACGCGAGGATGACCGTGGTGGTTTTGGATTTTCCATCGGGGGAGTATTGAGGGAACAAACAAGGGATACCGTGCTTCTGTTCTGCGCCTTCTGTTCTGCGGTAACCTGGTACAGTAACCTGTTCCAACAGCGATTATTCAGAGAAACACGCTCAGCCACTTTCCAACAAACTCCAACTCCTCTGTTCGGTTCCACTTCTAGACCGCTCTTAGTTTCCCACTAAACTAGTTGGAATCTAGACCTCATGTCTTACAATTATTGCAAGACTAGAGACAATCACGAGAAGCTAGGCTGACCACGCCATTGTCTACAGTAGTCATATTCGTTCACTGTAACTAATGTAGTCATCTGTGTTTTCACATTCACTCTTGGCTGACTACACTGAACTATTGTCAACTCATCTGATTGTCTGATTGTCTGACTGTCTGATTGCCCTGCTCAGCCATCCTAGCCAACAACAGCTCACCCCATTTCGCTTGCTCCAAATGAGACATGGAGAACCTGGGGTGATGCACAGTTGCTTTTTCGTGGGGTGAGATCACGATCGAGACAGAACGTCTCAGTAGTCATCGTATCTACTTGTAGCAATCGTCATCCTCTTCAACACTATGACGAGTTCATACACGACGATGAGGTCCGTTCGAGACCTGTCTTTCACTACAGTACCTGGTACCGACACACTCACACCAACTGATGTTCGTTCGAGACCTTTGGGGCCTCTCACTATCAGGTACCTAATCTCACACCACCTAGACTCCTCTTTCACATGGCCCATCTTCACATGTTGTTCTGCACAGGGCCCATGCACCTCCAAAACGTGATAACGTACAACCGACTTATCGTGCATGAGGGGAAGTTAATGGGGAGACCAGGGGTGGATTTAAAACATGTGGGAAAAATTACCGACATTGGAAGCAAAATCCAGTGACCTTTTCTACCGCACCCGCTTTCCCGCCATTAATTTACTCGGTTTTTTACATTTGTCATCTTCCCCCTCCATCTCGTGAAAACCCTACCCCCAAAACTCTAAATAATCAGCCGCGGACAGCCACACCTTTATCACCCAGGCCACGTGACTGGCGTGAAAACCCAACCTTTTTTTTTTTTTTTTTTTTTTTTTTTTTTTTTTTTTTTTTTTTTTTTTTTTTTTTTTTTTTTTTTTTTTTTTTTTTTTTTTTTTTTTTTTTTTTTTTTTTTTTTTTTTTTTTTTTTTTTTTTTTTTTTTTTTTTTTTTTTTTTTTTTTTTTTTTTTTTTTTTTTTTTTTTTTTTTTTTTTTTTTTTTTTTTTTTTTTTTTTTTTTTTTTTTTTTTTTTTTTTTTTTTTTTTTTTTTTTTTTTTTTTTTTTTTTTTTTTTTTTTTTTTTTTTTTTTTTTTTTTTTTTTTTTTTTTTTTTTTTTTTTTTTTTTTTTTTTTTTTTTTTTTTTTTTTTTTTTTTTTTTTTTTTTTTTTTTTTTTTTTTTTTTTTTTTTTTTTTTTTTTTTTTTTTTTTTTTTTTTTTTTTTTTTTTTTTTTTTTTTTTTTTTTTTTTTTTTTTTTTTTTTTTTTTTTTTTTTTTTTTTTTTTTTTTTTTTTTTTTTTTTTTTTTTTTTTTTTTTTTTTTTTTTTTTTTTTTTTTTTTTTTTTTTTTTTTTTTTTTTTTTTTTTTTTTTTTTTTTTTTTTTTTTTTTTTTTTTTTTTTTTTTTTTTTTTTTTTTTTTTTTTTTTTTTTTTTTTTTTTTTTTTTTTTTTTTTTTTTTTTTTTTTTTTTTTTTTTTTTTTTTTTTTTTTTTTTTTTTTTTTTTTTTTTTTTTTTTTTTTTTTTTTTTTTTTTTTTTTTTTTTTTTTTTTTTTTTTTTTTTTTTTTTTTTTTTTTTTTTTTTTTTTTTTTTTTTTTTTTTTTTTTTTTTTTTTTTTTTTTTTTTTTTTTTTTTTTTTTTTTTTTTTTTTTTTTTTTTTTTTTTTTTTTTTTTTTTTTTTTTTTTTTTTTTTTTTTTTTTTTTTTTTTTTTTTTTTTGAGATCGGCAAAGTGCTGTGCAGTATAGTGCGTCTCTGAGGGGGTGTTGTGTATGCTTGGACATGTCACGTGATTCCCCGCAATAAACAAAAACGTTGCAAATCCCGTTTCACATTTCTCCCCACATTCCATTACCCCGACACAGGCCCTGTAATCCCTGACCTCCTTGAAGTTGTGGTGAAGTTTATCCGACAACGAGGGTGTAACTAGCCCCTGGGAAGGAGAGGTGGTAGCGAGATATGGAGTGTATCAGGAGAGTCAGCGGAGCGAGGAGATTGCCGTGGTGTTTTTGTCTTCTGATTGGCCAACTGGGGGTGTACAAACGGATTACGTAGCTACCATCGGCCAAACCACACAAGTCATGTGATGCCATGACAGGACTCATGTAACCATGTAATCCCGCCACACGCCCCATGTAATGCCACCACACGCCCCATGTAATGCCACCACACGCCCGATGTAATGCCACCACACGCCCCATGTAATCCCACAACACGCCCCATGTTGCCTCCACCACACGACCCATGTAAACTACTCCATTGTACCGCCCACCCACCGCTAGCGCTCAACACAATCTGGAGATATACTTTGACCTTCAGGGAGTGTTTCCGAGAGTTTGCGCTGTATTTTGCGGGAACAATGCGGATAGAGCGGGATGTAATATTGAGTAATTAAAATGAAAAAAAAAGAACACGAAAATGATTTAAATTCTGCTGAAATTTTAATTCTGATTTTTTCCGAATTTCTTCGAATTTACTCGATTTTTAATCGAATTCCCGCCTCTTCTCCGAATCTTTCCGAGCCATTTTCGTGCACTAAATTTTAACAGCGTCCCTACCTCGGCATGGTTAAGGTTGGAGGCTAAAGCTTATTTAGAGTTTGTGGGGTGGAGGTTTAACGGCGAGTAGATTTAACCGATTTAGTTGGGAGGTGTTAACAAAAGTACGAGGTAAAAGGGGTGAAAAAGGGTAAGTAATTTGTTAGGGTTTTGGGGTAATTAGAGGAGCTTCTGAAGGATGATCGGGGAGGTTTTTTGACTGGAAAACCAGCCTAAACGGTTAATAAACAAGTCCGAGCTGTGTGGCGCTTCTTTCCACGTCGGTATCTCTATCGTCCGTAGCTTTTGACATGCACTCCAGATTTTAGTGCCATGCACCTAGCTGCAGCAGAGTGTGCATCCGAGTGCATCAGATGCATTATTGAACGTCATTTTCCGCCCGTTTCGTTCCGCACAGCGACAAACCGCTCTGGCCCGCTCATCCGGCCATCTCCGGTCGGATCCACGAGCCGACGGCGGTGATTATATTGATTACAAGCCGGCGGGAGAGGTTCCGGAGTTGTGGGGGTTTCTGCGCATTAAAATATGATTATTGTGTGTTTATGGTGGTAAATGGATAACAAATCATAGAAAAGGGTTGAGCATGGATAATCGAGTTTGGAGTATATGACGGGTGGATGATGGAGGGTTGAAAAAAAACGTCTGCAAAAGCGTCCTGGTTTTTTTTTTTATTCTGGCTTTACCGCCGATTATTGGTGATTACAAGTATTACCGTTTCATCTATTGCCGTGCCGCCGTATTTTTTTTTTATTTTTTTTCCTTCTTTTTTTTCCTTCTTTTTTTTTTCCTTCTTTTTTTTCCTTCTTCTTCTTTCTAAAGATTCTTTTTCCCGCACTTACTTCTGCGCTACAAATTAATAACCACGTTTCCGTCTGATCGATGGCTCCCCGGATCTGGCGCTGGTTTTGCTGTTTTCTTCCGTGCTTTTTCCAGCGTTTTCCGCTTTTCCGCTTTGTTGATATTTGTTGTTTGTTGCATTTTGTGCGTTTCGCATCGTAATATTTTACAGACATTTTCCATAATATTGCCGCGCGCGCTTTGTGTGCGGTCCTTGTTGTTCTCAACAAAGGCTAAATGCCGCCAAGAGAGCCGCGCTGCAAAAGGCAATGCCGTGGAAGAAGCACCGCGACGGAAACGTAAACGGAAGCCGTTGGAGAGAGATGACCAGAAGGGGGCGCTCAAGATGACAGTGGAGTATTCTTTTCGGACTCAAAACGAACTCGGGCGATTTTCGGACACAAACGGGATCATTCTAAAAACTGAGGCATCGGCCAAAATCGAACCACAGAGGGTGGTTTCAGAATGTATTAGAGAACGAGTTGAGGACGTCGTCTATATCTACAAACATTTGTACTGCAAAGGGTGGATTTTATTGTACTGCTGGAATGAGCAGAAGACGCCGAGTAAAAAGGTCTGGATTTTGTCCTAGGTTGCTGCAGTGGTTTTTGGCGTTAGATGGTGTTGAACCAGATACCCTTGATGCTTGACTGATGCCAAAATGAGAGACAATAATTTTACGGTCGTGTTTCGGTGGAACGACGTGGGTTTTCCATTTTTCAAACGACTTCATGCTGATAACCAGAACACTGAAAGAGTGCGAGGGGGTGATCCATCGTATGCTATGTAATGTGATCTTTGGAATAAATAAATAATTTATCCTCCTTCACTTCTATTACAGGTGTGGTGACCGATTATTTACACTTTTTTTTCTTTTCGTTCCACCGAAACACGGCTGTACTTGTAGTTCAATGATGTCAATATCAAAGGCACTGACAAGAAGACTCATGTGGCACACAAAATGTAACCGCTCCAGTACGTGCGGCCCCATTGTGAAACAGCCGCAGTATTTTTTCTCCGTACTTGTAGTGTCGATAATATAATTATTTTGTCCTGTGTCAGAATGTACTTGTAGCCACATCACCACTTGACAATTGAGCGCCGTATCATTAGTAAGGCTACTGCGACACAAACTACACCATTGTACTCCCCGTTCTCCGCTGATTCCAACAGAGTAACAAAAATCTCATTTGGGGCGATATACACGGCTCCACAGTGTTCAACCCCTGCTCAGACCCCAACATCCAGCTTAGTATTCTGCAGTCACGTGCTTTGTACATTCTTAATCATCGCCACATCATTCTATGTATAGCCACACAGTATATACAAGGGAACAATCTCCACTCTTGATTTCTTTTTTTGGCTGTGCTTTTTGAAGCTCCACATGGCTGTAAATTATCCGAACTCTTTTTTTTTTGAACCTTTTTTTTTTTTTTTTTTTTTTTTCTAACCCTCCCAGCCCCACACTCCCCTCAACGTCTACACCTTCCGTGGGTGTCGAAACGGGGGTGCATAGCCGTGGAAGACTGGGTTTCGATGGGTTGGGGAATGTGCCAAAAATATCGGTCGAAAATTATGGCGGAGTATGAGTACATACAAGGGTGGTGTTTCATCATTTCATGCTGATATTATAGGAGATGACCGGGCCGGATCACGGTTAACGGTTGTGGTTATGGTATGTACTTTTACATTCCCGAGATCGAAAAGATAACTGGTTTGTACCTGGTCATTACCAATATAGAACGTCAAAGTGGCGCTAGGTAGCTGATACGAGCGTCAGAAGACGACACTAACGGTTGATACCACACTCTGAAACATGTAACCAGGTGACTGATACGGTGACTGATACAAGTGTTTATTGATACTGTGACATACCTGGAACGAGTACATACGGTTCTCTGAATGCTTTCAAAGTCGACATTGACACACAATTCAAACAAAGTCTCGTCTTAGTCGTCTTTTACGAGACTCTTATACAACTGGTAGATGTGCGTTGACAGGGCATTACGCGTATAAACCTGTGGAGTAGAGTGCAAACAAACATACGAGTGCACTCGTACAACCACGTATTCGCTCAGACCGTTCTCGTTCAAACATGTAATCACATAGACCGTCTTACAAGTACGTTCTCGGATCGTATTTCTATGTACTCGTCTGTACAGTCGTCCAAGTGCGGATATCAAACGTCTCACTGTCCAACCAGATTGTGTCCAAGACATGACAGAACCGGTACCACAGGCTATCATTTAATGTACACCTCTACCCCTCCTCCACCTGGACCACCCCTACTCTGTAAGAATTCAGATCCGTCTGTGCAGGGAGATAAGGCAAGGCCTTGTCAAGCTTGTCAACTTGGAATTGTGTATACTGTAGACTAGACTACAAGTAGCTACCCCTCTGAAGGCTTAACCGAAACCGTAGTCTGTTGAAACTCGTCCATCCGCAAAGCCAAACCGTGTCTGAGCCCCGCCATCAGTGTCCCGATTTGGGTGCCGTGGAAAACAGAGAAAAAAGGCAGAAACAAAGTAACTGAGAGACATCGTGTATCAGTGGTGAGGTGTATCAGCCGTGAGTGTTAGAGCAAGTGTTAGAGATTGTACAGGTGACACAATGGCAAAAATCAAACGACACCACCCCAACAACCCCCCCAACGACTTCCCAAAACATCACCAGACATTCTTCCCTCACCAGACATTCTTCTCGCACCAAACGTCTTCTCTCCCTGCAGGTCATTGCATTCGGCCGCTTTAGCGAAAAACTAGCGAAAACTCAAACGGGAAAAGTGGGGGGAAAAAAAGAGGGGTTTGTGGGGCGGCTAACTACAGGTGGGTCTAGTCACGTGATGCGAGGACTCACGTTCGACAACCATACGTCTTGTCACGTGGCTGTCCTGGACCAAATTCCCAAATCAACTCACTTTACAACCCGTTTCAGCCCCACGCTTGGCGTCTCAGTAGCCCTGTCCATGTCCACCGGGCCCGTTGTATTGTTGTCGTCGTCAGAGTTTACCAGGGTGTCAGGAGCGGGGCAGCAATCGACAGGAGAGAGCATTGATCGCGGAATAACCATACTCTCTTTGTCCATGGAGACAAGACGACAACAGGACGAGTCTGTCGATATCTTTGTCCAAGACCTTGTCCAAGACCCTGTCCAAGACCTTGTCCACTTGAGTTGCGGTTTCTAATCGACCTTTGGTTGAGCTTCTGATTGACCCTTGTCCGATTCTTACACTCTGGATCGATTGTCAGCTCGTATAAGAGACTCAAAGTGGCTTGCATCGACGTGACTTGATTGAGAGAACCAATCACGAGCACACAGGGTGGCTTGAAGGGAAGTGGGTCGTCGAAAGAGCAGTCTGGATAGTGATGTGGGTGTTTAGGTGTGCTGTGAGAGTGGTATGGTGCAGTGTTCATGGTGAGACCAGATGTTTACTTCGTTTTAGTTGGCGAACTAGAATTTTAGTTGGAACATTACTTGAAGTTTTGACAGATACCAACATCTCACTCAGCTCAAAACAATCGGTACTCCGTTCTCACCCAAACTTCATCAAAAAGGGCTGGAACTTTGTTTTTACCGTCACCATACGGCCGCGACACTCCCTTGAAGATTACAGCTCGTTTGAAGACCCCCAACCCCCTTTCTGAAAGACCCCTAAACACCACCCCCAGTCGTGCGGCTCGGAAATGAAACAAACCTTGATGTGAAGAGGTCCACCTTAATTTCTAGATCACACAAAAAGGAGTATTGTGACAAACGTGTTGTTCAAATGAATCCGACACTGCTTCCATTAAAATCCTCCACTCCTTCCGATCACTTCAATACCACTTTTGCCCCATTCGGCTCAATTTACTAATCCCCCTTGCTCATAACCTGACACCAGACTCCCACGAACCTCGGCTCATCGTCCCTGGCTAAACCTGCCCTTTCTCCCTGCCTCCATCGAGACTACGTTATCGTATTGTCTCATCTGTGCCTTGGGATTCTCGTAGATCTGAGCTAGAATGGGTTTGGGTGCGGTAACGAGAGAGCCGTATAGCCGAGAATCATTGTGGCGTTGGTTGTACGGAGTAGACATGAGGTGATTGGCTCGTTTAGGAGACAGCTTATTGATTAATAATACGTGTTATCGAGCGCAACGGAACTTACATAGTCACCAGGTAGCTACCCTAGCATGTGCTGTTGTACCCCCTCCACACTTTCACAAAACCCATCCTGGTCACGTTTGCAGCTGCCGAAAGCCTATCTCGACAGACAAACGTGTAACTGCTGCTGTATTTCTATCTGGAGAAACGGAGTCGGCTCTCGACCTGATCGACACTGCACCTCGAAGAGGCAGTCAAAGAGGTTTGGTTTCACACAAAGTTGCCGAGGCTCGAGACGAAGGTTCTTTCGCATGCACGTGAGGATAATTTGGGTGGAGGTATAGTGTGGGTTATATTAGTTGAATTTGGATTTTGAAAAAAGATCCAGAGTCTGCTCATTCTTATGAGTTCATTGGTATTAACATCTTCCCGTTTTATCTTCTGTGAAATCCTGTAAATCTCCCTACAATCCTCCAACCCCCCACACTCTATTGTCGCTAAACTTAGTCTCTCTCGCTTACCTTTCTGACAGCTTTGAAAAGCGTATAACTTTCGGGTGAAACAGCCTGAGCTTTTCACGGGCCCGTTACCCAGCTGTACAGTGGCGAATAGTTGACTGTGCCGAAAACTCCCGGCCAAAAAAGCCCAACTATAGGCTTTCAGGAACGAGACACATGACAAGAGCACAAGAACACAAAGTCGAGTGCTGCGGTTGAATGGAGGAGACGCAGATTCACGTGGGGTGCTCTACAGAGCCGTTGTCAATGTGCAGAAACAGTATGGGGTTTTTGTGGGTACCTCGGGAGTTTCAGAGAGTCAGTGTAAACATCTGAAAGAGCTTGGACATGTCAATATGGACTGAATAGCTACCAGAAGACTAGGAAGTACATTGTCGGCTGCTGCAGCGCTCAGACTCAGTCTATGAATGAACGTGATCATGTTTTTTCAGGAACTCGGCTGGTCCGTCGGAGATAACCGGAGTTAATGATGGGGAGCTCAAAAACGTGTGGAATTTATGTGCAAGAGCTGGAACAGTGACTGTTGTCCATGGATAGCTCTTACTACTTGGTTCTGATTAATGTGAGCTTCTCCAGGGCGTTAGTCTATGAACGGTTTGACCTAACCAGATAAAATACTTTTCTACACCAACGAAATCTCCCAACTTGGATATAGACGGAAATTACCTGGAGTCTGCTCTGGGCACCGTTGTGGTTCGCTCTCGTAATACTGCCTTCCTATCGCAGCCATAGTTGTAGTTTGTGATAAGATAATGTACTTATTCAT
The DNA here is from genome assembly GCA_900519085.1 of Yarrowia deformans. NCBI lineage: Eukaryota > Fungi > Ascomycota > Dipodascomycetes > Dipodascales > Yarrowia > Yarrowia deformans. The sequence goes on along the minus strand of ULGY01000009.1, from coordinate 440,932 downwards.
TCAATATGAATCTGTGCTGACTAAGGAGATCAGTTAATCATTGGAAAGACTACATTAAACAGCTTAAGTTCTAATTTACTCCTTATATGTTCTGCTCCATCACACCGTCTAGAACATGTTTTATGGGATGGTTTGGAGTTTGGGGTGGTTATGGTCGAATCAAGCAACAAAATGTAGCCCAATTTTCAAAAGGAGAAGTTCACCATTCATGATGGAATAGTGATTTAGTCACCCCCATAACTTTCCTTTTGCTTCTACATGTCTCATACCCCTTTGCTAAGTGTAGTTGCGTAGGTAACAAGAAAGCTATTTTGGAAGGATGTGACATACATCATTCTACACGGTAAGTATTTGTCTACAGTACTGTACCCAATAGTCCTTGACTGTTTCAGCTGATCTGTTGATTACTCTACTTTTTTTTAGCTCACTCAGATCAATAAAATATCCTCTGTCTGGCCACCAAAAGAAATAAATATCATTGTCTATGTTTGTTCAGAGTCATCGGTATACCCACCTACGCAAGCCCCCCAAGATACACCATGCATCCCTTCAACCGTCCGTTTATGTAATTGTAAGTCAACGTGACGCCCTTTTTGCCCTTGCCCAAATCCTCCTCCTTGACGTCATCTCCCGCATTGGTCTGTGTCAGTTCCACCTCCAGACCCAGCGCTTCTCTACCAACAGTCTGGGCCCATTTTTGCTGCAGTGGCCAGAGCGAGGCAAACGGGTTCTTGCCAGTGTTGACGTCCACCAACGTCGTAATGTCTCCACAGACCTCCTTGATCTGATCGAGGTTGCTGTTTTTGGGTAGAAAGTAACACAGGTTGTCGGTTAGCTTTGAAAACTCTCGGTGGATGGTTTTCAGCTCCAGAGGCTCCATTTTGAACAAATCAAACAGTCCTCCATGAGATTTGTAGCTGGGTCCTCCCCATGGAGGGCTTCCAAAAATGATATCTGTGATGGAGTTGATTTCAGGCCGACTCAACACCTCCAGGCAATCACCCACCACAAACTGGATCTTTTCCGAAACACCGTAAACCCACGCGTTCTGCTTAGCACACGCAATGCTCTCGGGCTCAATGTCGATGCAGATCACGTGATTGTAGTAATGCGCCAACTGGATTGCGTTTCCCCCAGCTCCTCCAAATGCATCCACCACCACCAACGTAGGGTCAGGAAACCGGCTCCACAGATGCTGAGCCACCTGTTCCGCAACCAGTTCCGGTGTCGTGCTGAACCACTGCGCGTTGTTGAGCAGAACTCCCTCGTCAAACTTGGAAAACAGAAAATGCCGCTGGTTGTAGTAGCTAGAAAGCGATTTGGGCAGCGAGGAGTAATCGGGCCAGTAAGGAGAGTGGTTTGTGGATGTGGAAGAGGGGTGTTCTTTGATGTATTCGGGTTCGAAATCTGAGTCAGAGTCTTCAGCAAGTGCTGGAGGAAGACATGTGCTGTAGATTGTCGCGTCTTCAGTTTGTGTTTCGGTTTCGCATTCCTCGTCTGATGATGATCCGGAGGAGGAACTTGACCCAGAGGAGGAGCTTGACCCGGAGGAGGAGCTTGCATCTGATGCAGAATCAGAATCAGAATCAGAGCCAGAGCCACTATCTTCGCTACTCTTGCTATCCTCTTCTGTCACCCCTTTTGGAGGAGCATGAATGGACTCTTCCTCGGGACCTTCAGAAGAGTCAGACAAGTGCTCATCTTCTGCCGTGATAGTTTCTGTGTTAGCATGTATTGCAGACCTCTGGAATTAATCTTGGAAGAGTTGTAGTCGATAAAGAGACTAAGGTAGACCTCACAACAGTCAGACCTCCCTCAGTCTAAGGTACTCACACGGAGATCATTATGCCGCAGAAAAGATGAAACACTTAATTCAATCACGTGGAATAACGTGTTCGTTACCAAATCACGTGATCGCTAGATACCCGATCATGTCATCAGAGTCATTCAGCCTAATCCAGCCTAATCCAGCAACTATCTCAGCAGCTTCTGAATCACCACAGACACAAAATTACCACGAACATCGCTTAACATGTCCTGGTCACGTGAAAAGCCGATTTTCTATCCGTCCTCTTCTCCTCCGCTACTCACCAATCTTTTGTCGTTTGTATCTGTGCTCCTGCTCATCCTTCACTTCAGTCCTTCTGGCATTGTTGAGAAACGCCCCAACGCCGGAAATGCCGTTGTTCTGCTTCTTTTTCGCCATAGATTCCGATTTGAGCAGTCTTCAGTCTCTTAATCTCTTTAATCAGGTTTTTGACGCTCGAGTTCTGATGTTGGGTAAAATTTCATTCTGTGGATCATGATTATGCATGTTGGTTTAGAGTTGTAAAATTATAAGGTTGTCCTGCAATATCTTTTTGAGCACTTCCAAAATTATTCATCCATCTCAACACACCACAATGGTCCGTCTCAAGTCGCGATACCTGCTGTTTCAAATTGTGTACCCTACGGACACGCTGTCGTCCTCGGAAGACGCCAAGGCGCGGTTCCTGAAGATCCACCGAACGTCAGATGCGTCCGTCATCAACGCCCGCAATCTGACCCAGATCTTCAAAGACGAAATGGAAGAGCTACACGGCGATCTGGGCGCCGGATCGATCATGACGACGCTCAATGTCAAGTACTTTTCGCCGGTCACGTCGACGGGCATTGTGCGGGTAGGCCGGCAGTTTTTGCGCGAGTTTTGGGCCGCTCTGACGAATATTACCGACATTGATAACACGCCCGTGGTGATCAATGTGGTCCATGTGAGTGCGACCATCAAAAAGTGCGAGATTGCGGCCATTGAACGGAACCAGCAGATTGTGCGGTACCTGCAAAAAGGAGGAATGGCGGTTAAGGAGGAAAAGCTGGATATGTCTGATGAAGAGTAAGAACGAGCGAGTTCTGAGTCGGGCGAGTTTTGAGTCGGGCGAGTTATGAGTTGATCGGACGAGTTCCGAGTTGGTAGGACGCACTTGAACAAGCCTCTTAAGCTGTGTGTGGATCGGTCAAGTTTTGAACGGATTCCTGGACTACCAAGTACGAGTACTAGTGGTTCAACTAGTCTTCATATGGCCTCCTGAACACGAGGAGGATGGCTCCTAGTTGAGACTTGTGGTGTGATGCATCACAAGAAACCGCTTCAGGTCTTTGGCAGCAGTTCTCTTCAAGATGGTCCGTTTTGGACTGTAAGCATATTTAGCTGCAAGCACTGAGCATGGAAAAGGGCTAGACTGACATGTAGCTCCTCAGATCGGCTACTGAAGCGATTCAGGTTCTGCTGCTACATTTTTCTGTCAAGGCACAGTCTCTCAGAGTGATGAGGAAGGTGTCACCAGCACACGAAACCAGGAGCACTCAGGTGATGGAAAAGGTGGAGAATAGCGAGCTGACTCATCAGCTGATTGCATGAGGAGGAGGTATGGACGAATGGATTATTTATTGTTTAAACTGGAGATCTGCCACTGGTGCAGCTGATTACTGTACATACCCATACTATAGGGTTAGCAGTGGAACACACCTTTGGTGAGGCTCCGCTTGTATGAGAAATCAGAATCTACGTAGAGTACTACAGTAATCCCGCTTTTCACGTGACCTTTGTTCAATCAAAAGTTGTTCAATCAAAAGTTGTTCAAATATTTTTGGTTCCACAGGTCCCATTCGAATTATTAGGGGTGTACAGCCTGGGACTGTCTCACCAACGACAATCAGCTTAAATAAAAAGGAATCCACCTTGGGAACATCCCACAAACAAAAACAACACCTATCTAAGGCCTATTTGCCCGTTCCTCTCCATTTAAAAAAAGAGGTCCCACCGAGATTCGAACTCGGGACCTTAAGATTTGCAATCTCACGCGCTACCGCTGTGCCATAGGACCATTTTTGCTCGTGTTTTTTTAGGGCGGCAAAACAATATATACTCAAAAATGTGTTTTTGAAAAAAAATCCCCGTTTTAGGTCTTTAACAGAGTGATATTGAGGATCTAACCGGTACTAGAGGCTTTAATAAGGCTTGACGGATACACCTGGGGTCTGCCTGATCTCATACACCTCTTCTTCGGGAGTTTAGGGGACCTAATTCTTCCATGGTCAGTTGAAAAAATGGAGATTTAATGATGAGCGAAAGATGAACTGGAAATATCGAAAATGATTGGTTTTTGAGAGATGAGGCCAGAGAAAACACCGTCTCAAAGTTGAAAAACCTTTCGTGTCTCATAAGGCTGAGTAGCATTAGTATATTGGCCCAACAAAATCGTGTAATAACTCAGCTAGCTATAGCCACTACACTCCAACTTCAGTGCGTCTCTCTGAAGCCTTCTTGTGCTTATGCACCGTAGAAGGATCCATGTAAAGAGCCTGAAACTTGTCTCCCACATAGCCAGGGATGTCTCCCACATAGCCAGGGATGTAAGCCCCACGGCCTGAGAGTGAGGGTCTTGCAGATTTCTCCCTGTGGGGCTTGGTGATTTTGACAATTGATCTCGTGTGAAGATCCAGAAGTTTCATAAAATCCAACTGGTCTGTGTCTTGGATCACCACAAACCGGCTATTTTGACACTGTGAGAGTTTGGCTGAATGAAAGAAACCAATCCTTTCTGTAGTAGACGGTTTTGGGTCTGTCGAGATCAATGAAAAAAGGATGATGCTGGACTAACTCGTCCTCCGAAGATGTTTCTTCACTCAACCAAACAATGCCATAAAGGGAGACAGCCCGAAGGTCCCAGTAGGTCCGTATCTGTTGGTCAGCTCGCGATTGTGATGGTAGAGCCAGGGCGTTCATCTCAGACACTCGTTGCTCCAGAAAGTGAACCGTCCAATCTCTTTCCACATGGAGGTTGTGTTGATAGCATTGTCGAAGTGAAGCGGGTCCTTCAAGGAGTATCTCAGACCGGTTGACCTAGTGCTGTGTATTTCCAAATGATGTCTGTAGACGACAAAATGGGAAATGTCAAAACGAGGCCGGAGGGTGATTTTATGACCGCAGAACTCAATCACCTTTTCCTTGTCGGTGTCCACGAGGATTTTGTAAACCATACGCACACACTCCCAAGTCTCACTTTCCAGTATCAAGTCTCGGTTGCGGTTGTTGATGAGCTTTTCGCCTGACATGCGTTCCAATGCAATCACCCGTTTGACTGGAGGTGTGGTATCTTCGTCGTAAGAGCGAGGGATCTTTGATAATGATGGTACGGCAACCCACTTATCTCTTATCTCTTTTCTGGGTACCTCGTTTCTTGTTGGATCTACAGGGCAGTCGTGAAACAAACATCAAAAGGCAGTCGCCCCAAGTCTTAAGTTGTCCCTCGGGGTAGATGAAGGGGTTTCTGGCTTGGATTATGAGTTTCAAAACACAGTCATAAAGCCTGAAAGGTCAAGCACCAGCTCAAACAGGTGAGTCTGAGAGCCACGGCTGACTCTGCATCGCAATGAGAGTACACAATGGCTGCCAACTCCACGGGGAGATTGTTTGAAGCCTTGAAGACACCAGCTCTGGTTGTGCCTTGGGTAGCAACAAAGCCAGGTTGACTGTCGTCTTTTGACAAGCTGGCTGAATGAGGGTTGACCTCAGCCAGAACACGCATGGTTGTTTCGGGGGGTTGGTCCTCCATCAGTCTGAGGAGACACATCTGTAGCTGCCCATAAGGAACCTCAGATGTGAGGTAGGAAGCGATCGGTTAAGAGCAGTTGTTTTGAAGTCGCTTTTTGGTGTTTCTCGCGTCTCGACAAATGCTTCGATGACGTTCAACAAGCCTTGAGGCCGCCACACGACATTCTTCCAAAGAAGATGGAATGGCCAAAGCTGGAATGGCAGCAACAAGAGCTTTGATAAGTTTGCCCCTTTTTCGTTTCACCTCTTGAACAAGCACGTTGAAGGGGTCTGCCTTGCTCAGATCGTTACTGTTGTTTGCACGGTGTTTTTCATGATGGGGACAAAACGAGAGGATGAGTTCATAAAAACGGTCAAGTAATGTTTTGAAATGATTAATGGTTTTTCCTGAAGTGAACATGAGCCTTCTTTGTTATCACGACCACAGGTTTATTGACGTAGAAGATTGAGTCACTCAAAGTAGTCTGTCACTGTTGTTAAATAGTTGCACCATCCTTGAGCAATGGTTGAATATGTAGTATCGTACTGTACGTGTTAGCTAAATCAGAGGTTATGTCTCATTTTTGATTCTAAAGATGCCCCTGTGTAGAATAATGTCGGTGTTCTTTCGAGGTAAAAAAAACTATAGGAATCGATTTCTACAGCTCCAGGTACCTCATTACCAAAACTCGACTCAGATCTATGACGATCTGGTACTCGTACTTTTCTGGCCTCTTTCTTTTCTCGAGGTTTGAGACTGAGATGGTGGTATGTACTTCAGCCCCACAGTACGTACAAGAATACTGTACCCTCAAGGAGACCTCTAGAATGTGTGAAAAACTACAAGTAAGGAAAGTGTTGAGACTTCATTCAAGAATCTGTGCTAAAAAATTGTCATTCGCATAACCCACTCTGGTTCTACTAGTACGGTACTGTAGTGTAAATTTTTGAAAAGAAAGCCGCAATACTTTCGTTTCATATGGCTCTTAAAGACACCCCGATTTTCGTTGATGTAGGCTGGGCCATGAAATGGCAAGTACTATTGACCGGTGAAAATCTCTCCGTGAGACGAACCTAGAGAGTCAAGCTAGACATGCAACTAGTTAGTAAGCGAATAATTATAGCTTGCTTAATTAACAATTGTGGTAACTACTGTACAGTACAGTACTGTATCGCCGTAATGTAGTGACTGCATTGAAAGTGGTCAGATGACAAATGCACCAATAGTCCTAGAAGATGCCAGAGTTAACCAAGAGTAATCAAGCTATTAAAAAAACCCCTTTGCCTAGTTTCCACAAGTTCGAAGCAGGTTTACTCTGGAGTTTTTGAGCTTCTTTAATTGTTTCTGAGGCTAGACAGATCCGCCAACAAGTGTACGAATAATAGTCCTAGAAGAAACCAGAGTTGATCAGGAGTAGGATGACGACAGCTTAATTCTTTCTGTAAAGTGTCCACAAGTTTAAAGCTTGCAAATTTGTGGTTTTTTCTAACTCATTCGAGTTCAAGGGCATGTCTCAACCATGACCAACCAAGACTGGTGATGTACTGTAGAGAGAAAGTATGGGGGATGAGAGACTCTGGGGAAGTTTTTTATTATGAACAGAACCCAGTCTGTGCTTCAAGTACTGTATCTTTATACCTCTCAGGACCTACCATCGTGCAACTTTCAACGTTAAGATTTTTATCTCGCCTTATCGGAACCTTATCATTCTGACAGCTTCATCGGATCATAAGAGTGAAAAAAGAGTCTATATAACTGCCAGCTGATCGGTAAATAAGAAACCATGCACTTCAAACCATGAGTTACATTCGCTTAATAATCTAGACTGTTTCGGAGCACAATTCGTAGAGATATGTCAAAGACAAGGTGTTCAACAGGAATCGTTAGTATTGAAAACTGAAAAACTGCACCAGTAGCTACCGGTAGTCCTCAAACCGCCTACAAAAACATTACCCAGCCACTTCGCGACTGAGCAAAAGATTACAGCACCCAGGATTCTCGTATGGTCTCCCACTACAATACTAACTGGGCTCTCTGGTGCTTGACTATGGCTGATCGGACGGGAAGCCGTATTTTCACCAGGATATGGCCGTAACCAAGGCTGCGCCGACCCGGAATCGAACCGGGGGCCCATCGATGGCAACGATGGATTTTACCACTAAACCATCGGCGCTTTGGAGGTATTTTCGGGGCTCGAAATGGCTTATTAATGGTTGAAACAGTGGTTTCAAAAAAACAACTTTATTTTGTGAGCGAAGATCAGCAGCTTTGAGTGTGTGTATCAGGTACAAGTACAAGTAGAACTGTTTAAACACGTTCAATAACAGCTCAGGTATCATTCCTGCAAATCGGTCACGTGACATTGATTGGTGCCTGCAATTTGTGCATTCCAGGGAACAGAACTCCAAACAGTAATGCACCGAATGCTTTTATCTAAGAAACCATTCCATGAAACCGCTGATCAAAGGGAAGTTCGTGAGTGTTACTACTTGCAAGTAGTTATCATGCCTTTCTAACTACAGTACTTGTAGACTGAGTGTGTGGTCAACAGTGCTGTTGTGAACCAAGTACAACCATAACTAAATCAGAACACCTTCAACTAGTGTCAAGTAATAACCTGAAAGATTCAATACAGCACCGCTTGCGAATACTGGTGTCTCAATCTGGCCAATTACGTGAATCAACTCCGACCAGGTTTTTCTGGGCTCTTTCTGGGCTACTATAGTTCCAGACAAGACATTGGCTGCTGAAGTTCGCTCCAATTTACCTCTTTCAGCCGCATTCAGCCGCATGCAAAATATGGTTCGACGATTGGCGAGAAGTGAATCTATTATATGTAGTCAAATAGGGAAGATATAGGTAGACAGAAACAATTGAAATACTTCCCAGAGTCTCACTTACGAGTCCCTGTACTCTTTTAGTCTCTACCCTTTTATGAAGCCGACTTATTCGTCCTACCAAACTCACCCACGAAGTCAAACCAAAAACACGCCAACCTTAATCCACACCTTATCCCCAGACTGTCAAACTGGATCTTCTCCTATCCTTCTTATTACCTCTCCATCACCACCCTACCACTGCCATGACTCTGGGAAACGACATTGAGAGCGCCGTTGCTCAGAACGAGAACCTTGGCGGTGATACCCCAGGTGAGACGACTTCTGGCACTGTTCTAGATCTTGATCTTGATCTTGATCTGAATGACTCTGATGATGATGATGACTCCTCTTCCAACTCTGACAACGCTTCAGAACCCACAACCACACCCTACGTGTACGTTCCTCAGAACCACAACTTTGGAGACAGCCATCCGATTCTCAAGGGAGACGACAAGTCGCCTTTTGCACATCCTTACAGCACCGATGCCTGGGGGGAGGTGTACACTGCTCCTGTGTGTTTGGAAGAGCAGGCAGTGAATGGAGCGTCTGAGGCGATTCGTCAAAAGCCCGAATGGTGGCGGAAAGTGGACGACGAGACGATTGTGGCGAAATGGAAGACGGAAATGGTGGAGCAGGGAGTACGACAGGAATGGGCCGATTACGTCATCACGGAGCTCAAGGAGGTCTACCGGCCCATTTCCACCAAGTTTGACCACAAGGCAGGCCCCATTCTCACCCGTGAGATCACCCAGGGAGACAGTCTTGTCTCTGAGGTCACAAAGACCAAACTCAAAGAGGCAGTTGAACACCTCTTGGAAGACGATGGAGGAGAACCCGACTGGCATCCTGGCTCCAACAACCAGGTTCTCGATCTCGTCCATCCTTCTCTGTTCCCCGTCGTTTACGAAAAGACTCGAGTTCTCAAGTCTGACGAGCCCGATCTCAAGTTTCAATTGGGCACTACAGAAGGTCTGTTCCCTTCTCTCGACAATTGCATCAAGGCACCAGTCTACGACCATACCAAGGACATGAACAAGAACGATGTGGCCGACTACGCCATTTCCAAAAAGTACCAGTGGATCCCTACGCCTTTTAAGATCGACGACAAGGGCAAGGTGTCTGTGCAATCGTACATCAACAACCTCCATCCTGTCTGGCACAAAGATCTGTACCCTCTTCTTGGCCAGATCTTTGAGGACTGTGTTCCTGCCCTGGAATACACCCTGGGAGCGTTTCTTTCGGGTCAGCTTCGTCGAATCGAACCCATGGGACACTCCAACGGTTACTACTCGGACGAAGAGCCCGATTTCGAAGACGAAAACGGCGAGTGGGACGACGAGCTGTGGGAGCAATGGCAAGAGAACCGAATGCCTTCGCTCAACAGCCCTCCCGAGGAAGTTATCAAGATAACGAAGGAGTTTGAGGCCAAGGGAAAGACTCTCAACGTGATTACTAAGCTGGCCAACATCCATCTCACTCCCGAAAACCCCTCCTACCCTGGAGGATCGTGGCACGTGGAGGGAACCATTAACGAGAACATTGTGGCAACGGTTCTGTACTACTACGACGTGGAAAACGTGACCGAGTCTCGTCTGGCTTTCCGAACAGCCATGTCTGATCCCGAATACGAGCAGAGCGACGACCGAGGCGTGCGACTGGTCTTTGGAATTGAAGACGAGCAGGTCATGGTGATGGAGCTGGGCAGTGTTGAGGCCAAGGAAGATCGAGTGGTAGTTTTCCCCAACATTTACCAGCACCAGGTGCAGCCCTTTGAGCTGGCCGATAAGACCAAGTCTGGCCACAGAAAGATTGTGTGTTTTTTCATTTGTGATCCTCACGACAAAAAAGTGCATACTACGGCTCGAGTTCCCCCTCAGAACTCTGCTTGGTGGGGCGAAAAGGTGCGATCGATTGGGTTGCTCGATAAGCTGCCTGATGAGCTGTTCAACAAGGTGTTGGACGCCCATGATGACTATCCCTGGAGTCTTCAGGCTGCCAAGGAGGTGCGACTCGATCTCATGGAGGAGAGAGGCAAGGTGGTGGAGGAGATGAACACCGAGGAGTACGATGGACCGCTGTTTGGACGGCAGTTTTCGCTGTGTGAACATTAGCCGAGCGGAAACGATGTGAAGATCCTTTGTATGAATTAATGAATGACCTTACCAGTTTGGCATGTGTAGGAATACGCGATCAACGGTGGCAAATGAAACATGGACTAGCTAGCTAGCTGTCAACTTGAGTGGTGGTTAGTCAATGATAGAAATGGTGGATTGTATGTCAATTTTTCTGTTGTTTTTGGGTGACAATAGAAAGCCCTAGACTAGATGAGCAGAACTGTGTTCCTTGATTTCTTCTACGACGTCCTGTTGCCATTTTGCAGGCCAATAAAGATTCCCCTGATGCTGTCCTATCTCTACTGATAGCTCAACTATATTTTGACATAACTGTGTTTCGACATACTCTACTGAGTATATAAGTCTGTGAAAAGGTCTCAATTTTCCAAGTTGAAACAAACAAAACACCTATTTCACACATGCCATTTGCTTGCTACGCTGTTGCTATTGGAAACTACGTGGGGATCTTCACCTCGGCCGCCGAAAGCCACTGCTCCTGTGTCTGGAGTCTCGAGAGCCAGTATGATGGGTTTCAACTCCCTTGGAGGCGCCGTTTAGTGGCCGACTACCACTTCTGCTGCTGCTGCTGCCACTGCTGGGTTGGTAGTATTGGATATGGGTGCTGTTGCTTGGGTTGTCTCGGCTTTTAAGCCCTGATCGGCAAAAGCTTGGTATCAATGGTGACGATTGAGGGGGGTTATGGGAGTGGATTGATTAAATTGAGGTGACTGATTCTTTGTGTTTTGTTCTGGTGTGGTTGTAGTGTGTTACTTCTCTGTTAAGACTTCATTAGCATCTCCTTATGATATACAGTGTATTGACTTGATCTATGAATCATTCTTCCACCTGAAACTCCTGAGGAACCCTCTTCCTTCGCTTATATGCCTCCATATATCTCCCTTCGCAATCATCGAAAGAACCACATGCGGCAAGAGCAAGATCTGTATCTTTGAACTTCAACTCTTCAGTCCGTCCTTCTGTATAAGAGTTGAATAAACGCTGAGGATACAGCCCAGTGTGTTGCTGCACAGTAGAATGGGTCAGCAACAGATGATTGAGAGCGTGCTGCTTTTCTTTATCAACGGCAGAGCCCTTCAAATCGTACCAGCTGTCAAGTAAAAGATCGGTGATATGGGATCTTCTCAGAAACATGGAGCCCTCATTGACTCCAAACTCGTCCTGTGTAAGCAGAATATCAATATCTCTGGCGTCAATCTGGCCTTTCGAATGGTAAATACCGCCCTTGAAAGAAGAGTTTGCAGATCTTAAGGGTCTCTCATAAGTTAGTCGTTCGGTTAGAGCTCGGTCACTCAGCAAATGTTCCCCTAATTCAAGGTATGGGTTCATGATGATCAGATCCGAGTCCATCCACCAGATCCATTCGACTTGAGGATGCGAATCGAAAGCCTGTTGAAGAGCTCGAATTTTGTCACCCAAATCGACAAACTTGCACATATACCCATGCATGTTGCAATACTCTTGTCTGTTGGAAAGAGATTGGTTGAGCGTGCTTTGTTCAGAAGAATCAGAGACAGTCAAAATCATCACCTTTTTCCCATATGGAGACATGTGACCAAAGTCTGTTTTGTCAGAGTCGTTGTAGACGAGAGGTTTCTCGACAATAGAAGCGATTTCCGCCAGTTCCAACTTCTCAAACTGCTCCGTGAGACTTTTGCTGAGTTTGTCGTCAACCGCTTCCTCTTCCTTCGTCGCTAACCCCTCTCTGAGTTTTTTGGCAGCCTCCAGATCTTTCAGAAACGGCTCCAGCAGTCTTTCGTACTCTTCAACCCGCTGTTTGAGAAGCTCCAACGTCTCCTCGTCTTCTACAAGCTGTAGGATCCGTCGCTCTTCCTCTTCTTCCCGTCGTTTTGCCTCCTCCTGCTTCTTCCGCTTTACCACCTCCTCCTCCTTCTTTTTCTGCACAGCCCTTTCCTCTTCTTTCTTCTTCTTCTCCTTCTCTGCCTTCTTCCTGGCCTCCTCCTCTTTCTTTTTCTTTTCCGCCCGCTCCTTGCGCTCCTTCTGCGCCTGGTACTCCTTCACATCACTCTCAAGATTGTCAGGCACAATGAATATCACAGGAACGACCTCTTCAGTCAACATGAACTCGAGGGTGGGTCTGATCCCCTTCGTTTTGTCATTGACGCTGAATCGATCAAACGGAGACAAACATGGCGGAAACAGAGACAGTCCAGCCACAATCACCAGAGCAACGACGAACGCTACTCCAAAGAACGATGATATGCTGGTCATGAAAAATAATGTCGATGATGCTTGAGTCGTCAACAAGTCGTTCCAAAGTCGTTCCAAAGTTGTTCCAAGTCGTACAGTACCCATGCCGTCCCATGTCGTACATTTATATAGCGTGAACCACGGCCGTCCCCCTTTGGTCGCTTTTACGCAACAACACCGGCCTAAAGCGGTAACCGGCCTTGGTGCCAATGTAACATCGCGACTTTTAGCGCCTTCAAAGTCGACCAAAGTGGGCTAGAGAATGCATGCCAATCCAGACCCTTGCGCTAATTGAGAGGCTGCAGTAGTTTATTTTGGCCCAAAACATTTGGTTTATCGTAGGTGTACGATCATGTTCATGGCGTTTATATAATGAATAAGAGTTGTATGGGAAGCAGCCAAAGATCGTAGCAAAAGTGCAGTGCGTACAGGCACAAGTAATCAGTGCCCCAGTGAAACCAATAGTAAGCTCGATGAAAGTCGATTCTACGATTTATATGATTGTCTGGGCTACAGTACAGGACACCCTGATACGCTGAAAGCCTTGTGTTTGCTTTTATAACCACATTATAGGTATTGAGAGACCTACAAGTATAACATTTCCCACAAAGGTGAATGGCGTTAACGAAATGTCGCTAGAAGACACGCCACATCCAGATTAGGGGAACCCCCTTGAATATGGGCAGCTGGGGTTTTTCTAAGTACGTCACTTGACTGTTTTTAAAAAAGTCCTAGGAGGGCAGTTAAGCTGGAAGTAATCTGCTATAACTGGGGTTCAAACTGACAGTCTACTGTGTTCTGTACTGGTACAGTACAGTAGTTAATGTAACGACTTGCCTTTTACAGCCCATTCACACACAGAGAAAACGTTTAATCATTGGTTGAATCACAAACCAGATTGTTTGTGGATGTTTCTTTGGCACAGAGTTTTATTTTAGACCCCTCTTATTTTTCATAGACTTCAATTCTGCGCTGTGCAAGTACTGTACAGTGGTTATTGATTGTGAGGTCTTCGGTGTGTTCTACTTGTTGCTTGAGTCCACTGTATCTTAGTTTTTGCAGTGTCCATTCTAGCAGCATGAGACGAACGAAATACTACAGCTGTACCTGCCGTTAAGAACTCGATATACACTATAAGTTGTAGCTACAGCGTTCAATTGCAGATGTCAACTTTTCAATTGGATAATTTCCAATACGCCACCGTGCGCTAATCTATAATTCATTCTATACATAATCAAGTGTAGTTTTAGCGCGTCTACTTACCTCCGACTCCGGCAATCATGGTCAAACTCCAAGCCAGACTCATTCCGGGATCGAGCCACTGAGGCTGCATGCCCTGGGTGAAAAACTTCCAGCTGGCATTGGGGTCGAAAAGCGCCCGATCGAGCTGAAGAATGCCCTTCCAGCCCGAGTCCACGCCGTCCACAAACGTGGACACCCGCTGGTCCCACTCCTGCCGCACAAACTCCTCGTCGCGCATGTAAGACGAAATCGGGGTGGTGGGCAGCATGTGGATGCCGATGATGAACTCGGGGTTGATGCCAAAGTACGTGGCGTGGTCGACCTTGTTTTCAAACGTGATGCCGGGCACCTTGTTCTTGATGAACTGCGCGGGCTGGTTGGTGTTGTCGTCCTTCATGAACCAGTACGTGTTCATGGAGCGCCGCATCACCGCCAACATGAGGTTGGCACGGGCCTCCATCGCCTGGTTGCCGCTCACCTGGCCCCACAGCTTCATGCCGTAGGCAAAGTGGTAGTCTTCGGAGGAAGACTCTTCGTCCTTTCCGTCGGCAGAAAGGAACAGACCCTTGGCCCACGAGTGGCCCATGTACCAGTCGAAGGACCGGGACACGGGGAAGTGGGGATCGTCGTGGGACGGGTTGGCTGCGTCTCGAAGAAGCGTATCAACCCACTCCCGGTTCTGGTTCAGCCACTGACCATCTCCAAGCTCAGCATCAACCTTGGCAATGATGGCCGCAGCGTGGATGAAGTAGGAGAAGTGGAAATGGTGATCGTTGTAGTAGGTGTTACCGAAATCCGCGTTGGGATCGTTGAACCCAGCCACGGAAATCACGCCCTTCCAGGTTGTATCGTAAACCAACGGGTTCTGCTGCTTGTTGGTGGCGAAAACGGAGAAAATCTGCTTGCACCGGTCCAGAAGCGCTCGAGCTCGGTCCTTGTCGCCCACAACGTCGTTCAACACCAGCAGAATCGTCGCAAACTTGTCCACGCCCTTGCCGGAGAAGTACATCGAGTCCAAGTTGGCCTGGCCGTTGATATCCTGGTCCATCTCCTTGTTGGCGGCGTCGGCAATGAGCTTGACCACGTTTTGATCCTGCAGCTGGCTCTGCAAGTCGCGCTTGATGGGCTTGGGCAGGAACCCAATGTCTCGAGGAAGCGTTTGCTCGGCCATGGTGAAACGGTCCGTGTTGTAGCCAATCGCCACGCCCTTGGCACACGTGTCCAGACGGCAGGGAGTTGCTCGCTGCTTGATCTCGTCGACCATCACGTGACTCTGGTGCTCCAGAGCGTACATGAGAGGGAACCCGCTCTGGGACTGGCCCTCGGTGGCAAACTCCAGCGAGTAAATACCTCTGAGACCATCATTATCGATGGTGCCCGAGACGGCTCCACCTGTGGCGTACTTGCCTGCAGCAGCATCAAGGGCCTGCTCGCTTCCGGGGGGTTCGGGAAGCACGGCGATCTGAATGATGGCGTTTTGAGCAGCAGAGGTAGCCGCAAAATGCTGGGGAGACGACTGCTGGAACTGCAGCGCTCCGTCGGGTGCATTAACGTACATGATCCAGACCACCTGGTTGTTGAGCGTCAGCTTGTACTTTTGCAGGTCGGATCTGACGTTCTGGACCCGTTCAATGTTGGCAAAACCAACCTGCGAGCCAATGATGGGCCCCACGCCATCGTACTTGGCGGTGATCATGCCCATTCCTCGTACGAGGGGAGCAGTGAGACCTGCTGGACCCCGGCCAATCTGCAGATCGACGCTCAGATGGTCCATTTTGTCCACGACCATTTCCATGCCCTGGGCAAACTCATGAGCTCCCAGAACGAGCGACATGATGCCTACAGGGTTGAAGTAGAACTGCGACGGGTTCTGGTCGGGGTCGGGTCCGTAAACGAGCTGAGAGGCTCGAGTGTGCGAAATGGCCAGACCCTGGAAGTTGTCCGTTTTGGACCACCACACGGAGTAGGGGTAGACGTAGGCCGGCAGGTCTCTGTCGCCCAGAAGCATGTTGGCGTAGAACTTGTTGGTCTGCTGGGGTCCCGGTTTGGCAACGGGGGGTTTGAGAGGGTGTTCACGCCGTTCAAACTGGCCCATGGGGTCGCTAGTAGCGATGGGAACAAAGGGGTTTCCGTTGAACATTGGGGGCGGTGCAGGTTTTGGTTTGGTGGGGGGTTGAGAGGCTGTAGTAGGTTTTGGTTTCGATTTAACCGGTTGATCACTGACGATTATCAGTGGTCTTGTATTTGTGGCGACGTAGATGCTCTTGTTAGAGGAGGATGGCTTGGATGGTACGGTCTTGGTGACAATCGACTTGGAGGCCTTAACAGTCACGGTTTTGATACTCACAAAAGAAGTAAAGCTGACAGAAATAGTGACAGATGTACTGCTTTTTGGTGCATCGAGGGTGGGGGAGGAGACAGGAACCGACTTGGTGGTTTTGGCCGACTTGGTTGGTCTAGCTGAATTGGTTGTTCCGTGACTAAATCCGTCTAATGTGCTGGTGACCCTGACTGTGTTGGTAAGAGTGGTGGTGGAGTCTGGTGCGTTGTCTCTGACAGAGTTGATGACACGTGTTGATGTGGGGGTGGGTGTAGTGCTGCTGGTGAGACCTTGTTCGTGTCGTTCTCGCTCGTCTCGTCGTGTCGTGGCGACAATGTTAGAGTTGTCAACCAGGATGAAAGAGTTTGGGTAAGATGAGGGAGATAGGGGTGCCCTCCAAAATGTGCTAGAGAGCTTTGATTTCGATTCTGAAAGCAGATTCGAGCTTGCCAGAATTGTGGCAACAGAGATATCGACTCCGTTTTCCAATTGAGTAAACACTTCCCACGGTACATCGGGCTCTGTTTTAGCCCCGTCCCCAAACAAAGTTGGAGAGCGTGATTCATGCACATTGTCGGTTCGAATCTCCATTGTCTCCATTGTTGTTGCTGCACCTACCAATGTAGATACCATGAGGGAGAGGGCGAGGTAGTGTGGAGTCATCACGTGATCAAAGAATGTTCAAATGGGTGTGAGGAAAGAAATGAGTGTCTGAAATGAGTGACTGTAGTGAGTGTCTGAAATGAGTGTCTGAAATGAGTGTCCAAAATGAGTGTCCGAAATGAGCGTTCAATGAGTGTCTGAAAAAGTGATTGTTCAAGTGTCAAATCTTCGAATGAAATAAATGTGTGGTTCAAAATGAGGTTCGGTTCGGTGCAAAATGAGGTTCGGGGCCTTCATATATACACGTCTTGAGGCTGAAACATGGCGGTCATTGAGATGGTTCTTTTCAAAGGTCTGGTGATCTTGTGATGTGGTGGAGACAGACAAGAGCTGGATTGGAAGAACCAGAGTCATTTTGATAGAGTTGATACATCTAGAAACACTTCTAAGCATCATTTGTCATATTTGCTGGTCTGATTCGGCTTTTAATGGCTGGTTAATATCAAACAAGACAGGTGTTTTCCCATCTGCCTCAACACTGTCAAAATATACCTTTTTAGTTAGGCATCCAGAAAAGGAATCAGTTGGGACTGATGTGGTTCAGCCTCAAAAGTAGTACCCCTCATCTTGACAAAACGGGAGATTAGAGGGTGGAAATTCGTATACACCGATTTACTTTGCCAGTATTCACACGGTCCAAGCCAGAAATAGCCTGAGACACGTGATTCTCGCGCGTATGACTAATCACACCTCAGATACTCCCTCCAAGTGGAACTTTTTTGCCAAATCGGGCAACCTGGCCGAGCGGTTAAGGCGAGAGATTAGAAATCTCTTGGGGTTTCCCCGCGTAGGTTCGAATCCTGCGGTTGTCGATATCTTTTTGTGATCCACAGAAACCTCTCTGTTTTTTTCCTCCTGCTACGACTATTTGACAAAATGAGGTTGGCTATATACTGCATGGTTGCATGTTGGGCGTTTTCGATATGGAACCTTATTCGAGGTTGTACACGGGTTGATCAATATATAAGTATGGAGAGGTCTGTTCTCTACTTGTAGTTGGAGCCTTCATATTAGCTATCCTGTGGTATTTTATTTTTTTGCATCTCTTGAATCTATGAATAGCATCAGTTGAAATTTTTTTTACTAAGCTTACAAGTACAAGTACGTATCAGAGCTCTGGTGAAATATCATGAGTGTAGCAAGGCATCTCCCCCTACTGTTCCCCATTGTAATCCTTCTACAAACAGTTGATATAGTGACAGAATCATTCATTCTGTTATTTCATTTTGTTTTTCTAATTTTTTTTTATTTTACTCATTTCTATTGCATCATTTGATTATCATTTTATTCAATAAATTAAACCGGTTAACCGGCGACGGGAGATTTGCAGGTGAACGACGAGGTGTTGCCTCCAGGAGCATTAAACGCCTGTACCAGGTTGTACACCGACGCGTAGGCTCCCAGAATGGCGGTGGCCAGCGACATGAGGAAGATGATAATGTTGAACAGCATCCACCAGGGTCGGCCGGTCAATCCTCGCTTCCATCGGCTCCAGTCCTTCCACGTGTCGACCCGGGTCACGGTGTTGGTGGAGGGGTCGTAGTGGTCCTCTTTACTGGCCTCTTCCTGGAGAGTCAATCCGGCGTACAGGAAGGGAGGCAGGGTGTAGGAGAACTGCAGAATACAAATGGCTCCGACCAGAGAGACCAGAGAAGAGAACTGGGGGATGGCCGAGGCAATCACAAACGCCACGGCCCAGTAGACAAAGACCGCACCTGTCCACAGCACCCGTCCTCCGGCAGAATCTGTGATGTTGGGCAGTCTCAGAATTCGCTGGAACACGGTTCGGTAGACGACCTTGACTCCGACGTTTCCGTACAGCGCTGCGGCAATCAGCGCAGACACCACGCCAATCATGTTGAGCGCGTCCTGCCAGTTTTTCTCGTATCGCGTTTCACTGGGCACTCCCTGGTTGGCCGGGTTCATGACAAACTGGCCCTGGTAGGCGTAGACAAAGACTCCAAAGAGCATGTAGCAGCAGTAGATGACTGTTTGGGCAGTCAGCATACCCTTGATGAAGTCTCTGGGGCGTCGCATCTCAGCACAAAACTCCACAAACATCATGGCGCCTCCGTACGAGTACACAATGTTCATGAGACCCTGCAGCTGGGTCTGGAAGGGGATATCGGTTGCAACGGCCGAGGTCTTTTTGGGAGGCAGTGGAGATCCATAAGTGAGCTCGTTACCTCGCACGTTGATACCGTACTGTCGAGCCAGACCCATGGTGGCGAAACAAATGGCCAGGTTCATCCAGATGGCAAAGTTGGCGAGGAACCCAAAGTTCTTGAGCGACCGAATCTGGCCCACAAGCATACCTGCGCCCATGAAGATGATACAGAGCGCAGCAAAGCAGACGTGCGACTTTCCGTCGTCGGAATGGTTGGCAGCAACCTGCGAAAGAGCCTGGCCGTTGGAAAGAACCAGTACTCCGACGTTACACCACAGCTGGATGGATTGTAGCAGATCCACGGCCAGACGGAACACGGGGCCGTAGATTCGCGTCGCCATATCACCGTACGTTCGCATGGGGTACTGGGGACTGTCCATTTTCATGTACATTTTGAAAATGAGCCATCCGGTGTACGCAGCAGTCACTGCAAGGACTGTAAACAGGAAAATACCAGGGAAGTATCCCAGAGTCGAAATGGAGTAGGGAGCACCGGTGGGGCCCATGATATCGGTAGTAATCAGGTAGAAGACCGACATCCACGAAGCTGTCTTCAAAGCCTTGTTGGCCACGGCCATATCTTCCTTGGCTCCAGGAATTCCGTCCAGCATTCCCTCTTCGCCCTTGTTGTGGTCGTGGTTATGGGTGTGGTCTCCTCGGTAGTCGTCTGGGTACTCCTGTTTCTCGAGCGCTGCCTCTTCGGACGCCTGTTCGGACGCAATCACGGGCTCTGCATTGACCACCTCAGGCTGCTGCTCGTTCTTGCCCTTCTTTTTGAAGAGCCGCGAGAAGCCCGGAATCAACGAAATCTGGTCCGGGGGAAGCAGGTCTTCACGGCGTCTCTGGATGGCCGCGTAGTAGTAGTACGCCTCTCGGGGGGCATGGTAGTTGAGCTGGTCCGAGTCGGCCTCCTCGATGATCATGATCGGTTCATTGGCGGCGTCCAAATGAGGATGGTGGTGTTCGTGGTGCTCATCGTAAGCCGGAGCCGGATCGGACTCAGCAGGCTTCTCCTTCTTGAATCGAGAAAACGCGCCCATGTTGACAAGAGGGGGGGGGGTGCTAAAAGTCGACGAGAGAGATGGACCAAAGAGGGACCCACAGAGACAGATAAATACCTACCCTTGTACCGCTGAGCTTCCACCCGGATTACTCACCCTCACCCTCCCTCAAACCATAAAAAGTGCCGTTCATATCAGACTTTGCAGAGCGGCCCTTGTTCACCGCATCTGCCCTGCAGTACCAAGACCAAACTGCACGCCCGGTCAAAAGTGAAAATGCCTCGATCTTTTCCATCAGAGGGGGGAATAGGTGAAAAATGAACGCGCGCTTCTTTGTTGCTCTCAAAGCGAAGGAGTTACAAGTTGAAGCTCTCACACCCACCTCACCACCATTTCCCTATCGGATGATCACAGTTACGGTTGGGGGATGTGCCGTGTTGTTCTTCTTTCGTCCTTTGCCTTTGCACATTTTCAACAAGGTTTCTTGGCCAACGCATGGACCGACTTGGCAGGAGAAAGTTTGGCGCGCTGATATCCGGAAAAATCATGAGACGATCTGGTGATTAAAAGGTATAGAATTGTTCGCTGGAGTGCAACGATTCGCCTACAAAATTCCGATTGCTTCTAGCTGTTCTCAATCACGTTTGCCATCCCCCCGATGGTACGTTAAGCTCCGCCACTGCCGTGTGTGTTTTCTTTATGAAACTGAAACTTTTACCTTGCCACCCGTCTGTGAGAAGATGGAGAGTGGCAGAGATGATAAGAGGTGGCCAATGGGAGCGTATGCCTGGTATAAGTCACGTGACCTTTGAAAGTACAATACCAGCTAAACGAGCAGCTGCTGCTTCTGCTCACACCGACCCTTAACCATTCGCCTACACCCAGGTTTGAACCCCCCTCTCCTCGGCTATTGTCCAAAATCGTAAGTCCAACAAAGTCTGCGTGCCGTATGGGGTTGCAAGTGATTTTCGGGGTCCGTGTCTCAAGCCACAGGTGTCAGACTGTACAAGTACCCGGCTAAAAAGTAGCTACCAGTACAACTAGAGTGGGCCTTGTGAATGATACGCTAACGGGCACAGCACGCTGAGACATTGCCTTGAGCACACACTATCCTACCTGTAGAACCTCTCGGACGCCCATTTTTCCGTCTTGGCAGACGCATTGCAGTGCCTTACATTAAACGGCAGTGCATCTCAAAACGCATCGGCGGAACGGCAAACAGGTTCGGAAAAAACTTGCGTCTTCTGTGAAAGCACACTAATTACAGTAATAGTGGGGGTAGAAAATCCCGGCTAGCGGGAGACTAAAATATCCAGTTCCTGATCCATGACCAGGGGTGGTATTTGGTGACTTGATTCTGACTCGGATACTCATTGTAAAGCCATCGAAAACGCCACCAATGACGTCACCTGTAGGCATCCCGTCTTTTGCTCAACTTGAGCCGCTTCGGCAGTCGATTTTCGGGCCTCTCCAAGCGGTCGCGTGACTGAGATATTTAAATCTCCACCTCCCCACTTTCTGTTCCTTGTTTCAACGTTTATTTACCGGCTAGTCTTGGAAGTGAATTTTAAAGAACAAAAACACTCTCTAACTCGGTCAATATTGCTACGGTTGGTTTGAAAAGATTATCGCTCTATTCCCCACACCCGAGTGATTACTATGGGACTATTATCTCCTCACGCGTCCCGCTAATGCCATAGCTGACTGCGTAGATTGCTACCGCGAAAGTTTCACTAAAAACTAGTCTAGAAGTTTCAGCGCCTCACCGTGGCTTATTCCAGCGCCTGCCGGCCGTTCCTGGAACTCCCAGATACCTATTTTTCAAGTCTCTGCTGCCTGCGACTCGTATTCTTGAGTGATCATGGTTATCTGTAAAAAATCGCAGATAGCGATTTTGTCGGTTTGATAACGAGTACCAGAGCAAAAATTATATTGACTAGATTAGTACTGCTACAGGTAGGAGTAGTTCTGTGAAATGTCACTCAGCTCACTACAAGTACTCCGTACATACCGGAATCTCGACCTCTAGTTTAATTCATCAACTCAGGCCAGTTTCGAACTGCCCACCCCCATGGCATTTGAGTTCGATTCCGCCATGGGACGCTAAAACTGTTTTTTCGCGGTGACAGAGCCAGAGTTCTAGGGCCTCTTCTTTCATCTCTGAATGAAAAAATCTGCAAAGACGCCTGAACGGTCGGAAAGCATTAGCCCTTGATTAGCTGTGTTTCCGTAGTTTGGGAGTCGTACAATGGGGTCCTTCAGCAACCCGGGAGTCACGTCCAACTAACGTTTTCCTGCGTTAACAATTTGTTAAGTATACATGCCCTCCACCACCTACACACACCTCCGCCGGCCGAGTGTGGGTCTAGACCAGTCCACCACCCAGAATATCGACTTTCTGCTCAAACCGCTGCTTCCTTCGGTCTTTTCCTAGGTGTCTGTCTCTAAACGCCTCGGTGCCCATATCAGACAAACATTTCCATGCGTGGATGAGTGCTAGCTTTGATAATTTGTGGTTGGCTCGCAAAACGGTTCTCAACTTGACGATTGAGAAGGACACCAAAAGGCCTCGAAGCATGGAGGCGCTCAATAACAGCATTGGAGGGTGTTTCCACAAAGACGTCTGGGTCGACTGGAACTCTGGGACCAGAGAATGCAATGCGCTAAAGGCCTCCGGTAGATACCTGTTCCAGGTGTGTGTTGTTTTCCCCTTGCTCGAAAGGTTCAAATCAGCTGCCTCCTATGAACAAATCTCCCACGTCATCAGGTACTTTAGAGCCCAGTATTTGACGGGACTGACCCTGGCGAAATACTGGGATAACTGGAACTCGATTGAAGACCTTCTGGCGTACATCGAAGAGGCTCCTGATGCTCTGTATTCGATTGACGCTCGCGAACAGATCCTGGCTCTGTGTCCTGCTCAGGCCGAGGTGTTTGCCTTTGACGCCATTCTGGACTGTCTATCACCGACTCAACGAAAGTACTGGGGGTACGTTGAGATCGAAACCCATCCAGATGTCCCCAAAGACAAAAATCTCTTCAAGCTGCTGGGCCAGGTGTACGGAATGGACGAAACTACCAACGACCAGCTTGCCCGATCCGTGCAGGTTGTCATTGGCCAAAAGGACATCTCGTACGACCCCGCAGAGAGAGCCAACAACAGCGAGTTTTACACCTGGGTCGAGCAGCTCAACAGTCTCAAAATCTGTCAGTGGCTCCTCGACTCGTCGGAGAGCTACTGGAGAAAGCTCCACCGGTTCATGTCTCGCAACTTGAAAAACGTGCTTGCAATGGACGCCTATTTGTACGACAAGCCCTTCATCGACAAACACTCGGCTCTCGCGTTTCTTCAGGCAGCTTACAACTGGATGAAGAAGCAGACGGAGCAGGCCACTACAAGTACGTCAAATCCTGAACCCTCCTCCTCTCGATACTTGACCACCACAGAACTGATTGCTTCTCTGGAAAAAACGGTCGAAGGCATGGAGGCCAACGATTGCACGAAACAGGCTGTTTTCAAGATGGCTCTGGTTAACCAAATCGCGAAACGACGCATGCACCGTATGTGGCTATCTGGGCCACTTTCATCCGTATTCACGATCCAAATACTACATTCATGATGAAGAAGACTGTCCTGTTCGTCTGAGGATGAGCGCAGATAAAGACGCCGTTCCCGGCGAAAACTTCAGCAAGGGCAACGGCCTGTTTTACTTTCTGCGGTTCTTTGATGCGCTCAGCGGAAACAAACGTTCTCACGATGACTCGAACGTTCCCGGGACCAAGGAAGAGGTCACACATTCAGCTTACTGTACATAAATTATTCGACTGACTGATCTGACCAGTCAAACGCCAAACTTCTCATTGAGTAAATGATCAGCTGCCTTTTCATCACACTCGGATGGGAACCTCGGTCCAGCCTTCTCCTCGTTCTTCGGCATCCACCTGATGTGGTCTTTGTGTGTGTGTTTACTTTCGCTTATTACATACCGGTCCATTCCCAAAGGGGAAGAGTCATTCCAGTAGCCGAGAAAAACATTCCAGGTCGATTATAATTACCCCGCGTGGATTATAGCTCAATTCACGGTGCCTACATGTCAGAATTTTGTGGGCCCTTTTGAGCAACTGTCAAAAGCTCAAAATGGGCTCGATGGATGTTTGGAGGCAACAAGCAGAGCCCGCAAATTATATTCTGAGACGGCCTCTTTTCTTGATTTGTAATTGTCTTCTCAAGGAAAGGGATGGCCGTTAGCCACTGTTGCTAGCAGCTATCGATAAAAGGAGTCTACTGGTGTTTAGATCTCCAGGTACGTACATTAATATGTAGTCTAGCATAATTCCAGACCGTCCCATTATAAACAAAAGAGAATAGAAATCTCGCGTTAATTGCTCAACTTGTTTTCTTTCATATTGGGTGAGTCTCACATTTACAGACCCACAGTGTGCTTCAACCTCCTCAAGTTGATGATGCGTACATACGAAAACCCCACACTTGTACATTCTTCAGGAAAGAGTGTTTACTCTTTAGCGGCACTAAAATCAAGAGAGGGGAAGCCCTGGGCTCTCTCTAAGGGGTTCATTATTTGTCCCTGACCACAGAGACTTGTTAAGGAATGATATATATATTTTATGTCTCCTCATAAACTTTGACTGAGGGAAGGTACAATACGATACGATACATCTCGGTGTAAGATACCAATCTACAAGAAACCAATTGCTTCCAAATGTCTCAGCTCAACCTATCCAGTCGTCTTTCATTCTTTCAGGAATTTACGCGACCAGACTAACCTCCAGTATTGGGCAACACTAACCTCCAGTATTGTGGGCAAGACTAACCATTACAACAGACCGAAGTGCCTCTTACAACAGACCAATGGGCCTCCCATTCCAACCCCTTTCTTGTATATAAAGAGACCAGATATACCTGATGGAAGGAGCCTTCAAGACACCCACTCACTTTCGTTAAACCATGAAGTTTTCAACAATCACTCTTGCGGCGATTTCCCACGGCGCGTTTGCGTATGTACTCGTGAATTCGGGCGTCATCGGCCCCATCCAGACAGCCATAATCAATGGTGTCGTTGCCGGTCGACATTCAGACATCCCTAAAGCTCAAGCCCAGTCCGAAGTCGAGCAGTTTGTGCCGCTCATCATGAACGATGACCTGCTCCCTGTGTTCGACAACGCTGTGGATCTGGCGGTGGGACCAGCCGCCGCAGATTTCGATTCCTTATTCCCTGGCTGGATCAGCGACGTCATTCAGGCTCTGAATAACTACAAGGAGAGCCCGGACTTCACCTCTGCCACCAACCTTCTGTCAATCTACCTGCCCCATTACGACTACCACGAGGCTGTCAATCAGGCTAGCATCTCAATGGGTAGTGCCATTGGATGGGGTGTGTTGAGAAGTCTCGTCATGGGCATTTCAGACAAGCCCGGCCCGTCTTCAGCTATCGTGGACGGTCTCTATGCTGTCACGGGCTTGATCTGCACTCTGAAGCTCACCGAAGGTGGCGTTTGCGACCCCTACCCGACCCCGGTGCCAGTTCTAGCTTCTTCCAACGGCACTACTTCTTCCAACGGCACTGATTCTTCCAACGGCACTGATTCCAGCAGCATTCTCACTATGTCTGTTGTCGCAACAACCCCTGTTCCTACCCCTAGCCCCGTTGTATCGTCCCCTACTCCTGAAAATTCGTCCCCTGCCCCATCTCCTCAGTTCACTACCGCCCCAATCACCAAGGAGGACATTCAGCAGCTCAACACGATGCTCTCCGATGTGACTGACGTGCTTGGCGGTCTTTTGGCCGAGATGCCTGACTCCCCAGAGCTCCAGGGACTTATCGACGATGTAACTGCCGCTATCGATGATCTCCTCAGCAGACTCCCGGGCCTTTTTGCTCGTCGGGGCCTTCTATTCAAAAGACAAACCTCAGTTGATGATCTGTCCGCTGAAGATCTGTCCGAGGACGTGCTTCCTCTGCTCGAGAAACTGAGAGCGATTGTGGCCATCATCGAGCCTGTGGAGAACAAGTCCGAAGCGCTGCAGGCCAATCTCGACAAGCTTAACGATCTCATTGCCAAGCTTGAGGGCTGGCAGCAGAAAGTCATCGAACCCGTGCCTGTCGCTGAGGTGGTGAGTTCGAGCTCTGCTCCTGTTGCTGAAACATCTCCTGCTGCTGAGACGTCTCCCGCTGCTGAGGTGACGAGCTCTGCTCCTGTTGCTGAGGTGTCTCCTGTTGCTGAGGTGACCTCTTCTGCTGAGGCCTCTCCTGATGCTGAGACTTCTGCTGAGGCCTCTCCTGATGCTGAAACCTCTGCTGCTGAGGCCTCTTCTGCTCCCGAAACTATTGCTGAAACTTCTGCTCCTGCCCCTGCCCCTGCCCCCGAAACCTCTGCTCCTGCCCCCATTTCAAGCTCTGCTCCTGCTGTGACTAGTGCTAGCAGCAATGACTCCTCTTCTGACCCCAACCTCGTCACGTCCAGTCTCACCCTGACTGTCACTCAATGCGACAGTGAGGGCCACTGCATCACTCCCACTATCGAAGTCACCACCGTGGTGCCCAAGAACGCTCCTTCCACCGTCATCAAAACCGTTTGTCCCAAGTGCGAGGGCCAGACTGTGGAGATCACTGTTCCTTGCGGTTGTGCCCCCACTGATGCTGCCAAGCCTGATACTGATAAAGCTGGAACTTCTGACAAGACTGACAAGTCTGGCAACAGTGGCTCTTCTGACAAGTCTGGATCTTCTGACAAGTCTGGATCTTCTGACAAGTCTGGTTCTTCTGACAAGTCTGGAACTTCCGACAAGGCTGGTAACGGCGGTTCCTCTGGCAACGGTGGCTCTTCTGATAAGCCCGCTTCTCCCGTCCAGGCCCCCAAGGCTAACAAGCCTGCCCAGGCCAATTCCGGCAACAAGTGGGCCATCTCTGGCGGCGCTGTGCTTGCTGGACTTCTGGCTCTTCTTGCGTAATTGCGCTCTTAACTCTTAATAAATGTTGTGTATTAGTACCGATACTTGTACTCAGTAATACTAGCACGATTAGATACTTCTTCTAAACACCTTTTGTATTTTTCGAATTTATTTGAATTTCAGCGATTTATTTCCAAATTCACCTTTCAATCTAAGTTGGTTTTATAAAAATAAAAGGGAATATCAGAACAATTTTCGTCAAAATTCGTGTACAGGGGAAATAGGTAATCTGAGTAATACATCTCCTTTCCAATACTGAGGACTACAATCTTACACTTTGCAAGAGGTGTTTCTCGTCCTCGTTAACTTGATGTAGGGAAGTTCAAGTACAGTGCTTTTATCCGTGTTTGAGATATGGATTTTGCAGGGTACTTGTCTGAAAAGCATTACATCTGTGTGAACAACACATCCTGGTGTTCTCCTCCCACAATTGTTTTTTCTACAGTAGATATTCTTGATTTCTGTCTCAACAAACTATCTTTTAAAGTTGTGATAACGATACGAGGTGCTTTATCGAAACTTTGAGTGTATTTATCCCTAACTCGGTGAGAGAGAATGGCACTTAATAATACCATCAGAGACGCAGACGTTTTGAGAATTTTGGTGTGTCACCGTGCATAGTTACCATAATTTTACGTGATTTTCCCTCATTTTATAGCTTCGTATTTGAAATTACTGGAATTTTTACATCGCAATATTATACCTTAATTAAATGGTACAATGATCGCATTAAATGGTACAATAATCGACTAAATAACCACCGATGAACTTTTCAACGTGGCTGCAGACAGCTGCAGATGTGGAACAATTACACATCAGACATTCAAGTATCTACAATCTACAACTGGACCTATTTCTCCGATCTAAAACCACTCAATTTCATTTGACACCAGCTACGCTCGTTATAGGCCCGTTTGCCTTTCAGGCTGACTCTCCTAATACTTGACAAGAGGCCGCTGAGGCCACTGCTTCTCGGCAAAGTCCCAGTTGAGCACCTCCCAGATGTTGTCGAAGTAATTAGGCGGCTTTGTTGTAAATTACCTATTGAATGTTCTACTCAGGATTCATTTATTTAAAGCGAAACTACAGAACAGCTGGATGTTGTCCAAAACACAACTAGTTGCCCAACTTCACATCTGTTGTTGTCCCCTATTCACTATGCTACGCATAGCTCACAGCTTCCGTAGCTTCTGTTACCGCATAAAAACCCTTAAGCCCTCACCCAGACTCATGGTAATATGCGTCTTGAACAAAACCGGCAATCCCTTCTCATCTCGCCATTCAATCTCGTCAAACTCCTGGATCAACCGAACAATGACATACGCAGCTTCGGTCAGGGCGTACTGCTGTCCCAGACAGATTCGAGGACCGCCATTGAACGGCAAGTACTCCCATCCTTTAGGACAAGATGCTTCTCCCCATCGTTCAGGACGGAATTCAGAGGCATCAGGACCCCATATGTTTTGATTGTGGTGCATGAAAAGCACAGAGTAGGTGACAATCTGGTTTTTGGCCACGAAAATGGGCTCGTCATGGTGCTTTCCTCCTCCCGTAGGCAGAGTGGTGTCCTTGTTGGCCTGTCTCATATTGATGGGAACAGGAGGACATAGTCGAAGCGCCTCATTGATTACGTAACGTAAGTAAACACACCGTTTCAAAGACTCAAAGGTGATGGAGTCGGTAGTTAAGTCGGTGGTTGTGCCGAAATCAGCGCAAATCTCTTCCCTCAGCTTAGTCAGCTTTTCAGGATTGGCTACCAGAGCCAGAAACACAAACGACAAAAGAGCAGCGGTTGTATCTCGTCCAGCAATGAGAATGTTGATGAGCTGGTCTCTGATGGTTGCCGGGTCACGTGTGCTTTGAGCCAGCTCGTACAGAAACGTGTATTTCTCTGCACTTTTCTTCTGCAACTCTTGGGGGCTCAATTTCAGGGCCTGGTTGACGAAATGGTTGGAAAAGGCATGGACAGTGTTGACGGCTGAATGGAACTTGTGGCGGAAAAGAAGGTCGCCCCAGATCCAGTAGAATCGCTGCAGTTTTGAACGCAGAGCTGAAAATTCAAGTGCGGTGGTTAGAGCAGCAGGGTACGCCTTTCTGATGTCTTCAGAAATGGACACTTCGAGGTGAGATGAGTCGCGTGAAGATACGGGGGAGGGGAAGACGTCGCGGGAACAACACGTGTTCTTGGTGTCATTCCCAGCACGTTTTTCATAGTCTCCCCGTTTCTCCTCACCAATCACGTTAGAATGGTAGACACGTGACTTGAGAATGTGTTTTTGGGCGGATATCACGTGACCCTGTCTGCTGACCTCCCTCCTAACCTCCCTCTTAACCTCCTCCAGACTATCTCCCAGAGAATCCACAGACTCCCCGTACAGCAAATCTGTGGCTGTATCCATGGTCAGCATGAAGAAGAGTTCCTGGATATCAACGTCTCCCTTTAGAGCAACTCTTTGTTTGACAATCTCTTTCAGCTGTTGGAATGATCTTTCCAAAGTCGACAAGTGGCTGACTCTTTCCTTTGAAAACTGAGGTCTCAGTAGAGCTCTTGAATGGGCCCATCCTTGGCCGTCCAAAGTGAAGATTCCGTCGCCCATAAGCGTGTAGAGCAGCGCGTGTCTGGTTTTGCCCAGGTCGTAGTCGGCGAACTGAGTCGCCAAAATCGCCTTGATGTTTTCAGACTCCGAAGTGTAGATGACCAGCTCGCCTCCTAGAGACACAATGAAGGTGCGTACCTTGGTGAAGTAGTCCAGAATTCGCGCATTGTAGAACCGGTCGCGGTTAGAGCGAACCACGGCGTAGATGAGCCACCAGCCAAACAGCCCCGACGACTGTTTGGGGCATCTGGCGATCTTCAGACGATACTCTTTGTATCTTCTGTGGACGGTGTTGACTTGGACGTTGAGCAGGAGTAAGAAGAGAGAGATGGGGATGATGAGAAGGGGTAGTAAAAGGAGTTCCAGGCTTGTTGGTATCATCTTTGTGGTGGTTGTAACTTGATTTGCTGTTTTAACCGAATTCTTCAGTTGTTGCCTGAGCCAGAAAGACCACCTTATATATAAGCACCCTGCTATCACATCTTTGTGTGGCTATCCCTTAAATCCTTCTTCAAGCCGACTTTACCAAGGCGACCACCAACAAAGACTGAGACATGTGATGGGAGACGCTACAGTACGATTAGCTACTTGTAGAAAGACCCTGACGCTAGCCAGGATAATGTGGGGTAGCCTTGCACGTGTGAAAGTGAGTGGAGGGTGGATTGAGGCTGTTCTGGTCTTGCAATTCGAGCAATTGGTCTGGTCATGTGACAAGAACAGTCAAGTCGTGGGACTGGGCACGTGACTGATCACGTGTTGCAAATGACCGAATCACTCGATTGCTCTGCTGTTCTGAGATCTGGGATACAGTACAGACCGATAGGCATTTTGAACTTGTACAGGCTCAAAAATTCGGTCGCATTTTTCAGAAAATGACATTAAAATGTAGCTCTGACTTGAGCTACTGAGACCACGAACAGGTACTCACTTCCAAGTTGAAAACAAATCATCTCAGATCTCTTCCCGCATGCTCATGTTGAAGTCCCATCCACACCTCGTTTTGTCTCAATCAACGTACGATTACTAATCAAACCTCTGCCATCTTTCCCCGCCTCTGTTAATCAAACCTCTGCCACATTTCCCCGCCTCTATCAATGGAACATCTGTCACCTTTTTCCCCGCCTCTTACAGCGGGGTTCCTGAAGACGATGTGTTCGAATCAGCTTTTGGTCGGCTCAAAAAGTAGAACAAGTACCGCCACAACATCTCGGAGATTCGTTCAAGACTATATACGTTTCTGGAGTCTTTGTGTCACTCGATTGGGCACCTTTTCTCAACCCCTGAACCCATGTAACATGCGAAACATGACTGCCGATATCTCAAGGATTCTTTTACCCCACATAACTTGAACCTATTAATTGATGAGCTATACGAGTATTTGAGGTTGCAGAATGCTGAAGGCTCAACCAACACTATCAGTCTCATTTCAACAGCCAAAACGTCTCATATCGATGTACTCCGCTGATTCTCGACCTTTAGTAATGCTGTAAAATCTCAAGTATCCCAAGTGAACTTTTTCTCAACTATTACCAAGTAACGATAACTTCAACTATCACTATCTATTTCAGGCCGGGTAACGAACGGGTTAGGGTTGGGCGTGCATATTTAATATACACGCATTCTCAGGTGCGAACATTTGAGAGGAATTAATTGTCAGAAATCTGGGCCTTATTTGGGTTACGGTTTTGGTCTCAAGGCCGGGTAACAGGTATGAACTCGGTCTCGGCTTGCATATTTGATATACGCGCATTGTCAGGTGTTTAACAGGAATTAATTGCCAGAAATATAGGCCTTATTTATGTTAAGGTTTTGACAAGTGATGTGTTAGGTGGTACCTTGAGAATATGGAGATACGAGATACAAGACTGGAATCTGTGTGAATTAACTAAGATAATTCTCAGGTTTGTCTGATAAAAGAATCCAACTTTTCTGATGAAAAATGAACGAGTTGAAAGGACTCTATTTCAAGGTCCGCTCTTACCTACAACCTTAACAACACACCACCAAGCCCAACTAGCTCAACTAATAATGACAGAGGTCGACATCAGGGACTCTTTCAACTTTGCGAATATGAATCCAACAAACATGAAATTGATTTACTGGATTTGGTGATGTCAGTTTGACTCATAAACTATCGTCTCAATAGTCATAATCCTCTAATGTAGCTAAAATAACAATGTCTGCGGATTCAGCATGCTCGGTCTCAGCATAGTCACTCTACTAAGTGTTCTAGAGACGAAAATACATTTTTGAAAATGACATTCTGTTTGAAATCGTCGTGACAATCCAGTCACAAATGACGTTCTGGTACCTGTCCTCAGAACCCTCTCAGTGAGCACCCTTAACATCTTTCAACAGGAATAATGCCTACCTACTGTACATACTCCCTCTTTGCCAAACGCTCTCAATATTCTTACTGATCCCGTTTCTGCATCACGTGCCCACATACAGCCCTCCACCTACCGTTTCCATTGCTGACTAATACACCCCCCTCTGTGCATGTCTCACGCTTACTATCTTTCACCTTCTCCACCACTCTACACCATGACTCGAACGAATCTCGCCTACAAAGTCGGAGCTCACGTGTCGACCGCCAAGGGCGTGCAAAACGCCGTCACCAACTCGGCCAACATGTCCGGCAACTCGTTTGCTCTCTTTCTCAAAAGCCAGCGACAATGGACGGGGCGAAAGTACGACCAGAGCGAGGTGGACGAGTTCCACGGTCTGTGCAAGGAGCACAAGTACAGCGGCAAGACAGACATTTTGCCGCACGGCTCGTATCTCATCAACCTGGCCTCTCCTGACGCCAACACCGCCTACAACTCGCTCAAGGGGTTCATTGACGATCTGCAACGATGTGAGCTGCTTGGAATCTCAAAGTACAACCTCCATCCGGGAGCCACGGTGGGCTACGACAAGAAAAAGTGCATTGAGCGACTGGCAGCCAACATTGACCGAGGTCTGGAGGCTACCAACTTTGTACAGGTGGTTTTGGAGAACATGGCTGGTCAGGGCACAACACTCGGCAATCTCGATGATCTGGCTGCGATT
Source organism: Yarrowia deformans (assembly GCA_900519085.1). Classification (NCBI taxonomy): domain Eukaryota; kingdom Fungi; phylum Ascomycota; class Dipodascomycetes; order Dipodascales; genus Yarrowia; species Yarrowia deformans. The sequence goes on along the minus strand of ULGY01000009.1, from coordinate 408,126 downwards.
ATCGATCTGGTCAAGAACAAGGAGCGGGTCGGGGTGTGTATTGACACGTGTCACACGTTTGCTGCCGGCTACGATCTCCGAGACGAAAAGTCGTTCACCAAGTTCTGGAAGCAGTTTGACAAGCTCATTGGGTACAAGTATCTGGCCGGAATCCATCTCAACGACTCAAAGACTCCCCTCAACAGCAACCGAGATCTACATGAGAACATTGGCTACGGGTTTCTGGGTCTGGAGGCGTTCCGACTGGTGATGAACAAGCCTGAGCTGGAGGGCCTGCCTCTGATTCTCGAGACTCCTGGAGAGGACGATATTCGAGCTGTGGAGGTGAAACTGCTGGAGAATCTGATTGGCAAGGCTGCCGACGACGACTTCGTGCTGACCAAGTCCACGGAGCTGCAGAAGCTGGGCGAGAAAAACCGAAAGGTGGAGCAGGAGAAGATGGACAAGAAGAAGAAGACCAGCAAGCCCGAAAAGCAGAAGCCTCTGGAGCGGTGTCTGGAGGACAAGGAGGTGTTGGACCAGTTTGCCAAGGACGCAGACAAGTACATTCGAGAACGCGATATGATGAGCGAGATCATCAAGGGAGAGGGCGACGAGAAGCCCAAGAAGCGGGCCAAGAAGGTCAAGGAGGAGGTCAAGGAGGAGGAGCTGTGACGGACGCTGTCTGGTCACGTGACAAGCACGGTATAGAATGTATTTTTAGTAGAACAATATTGCTTACGTTATTTGTCTCATGGTAAACTTCAGTGGCTGCCTATAGATTGATCTAAGTGATCGTCGGGTACGATAAAAAGCAATTACAACAGACGCTATCAGAGGTGTACAAATACCTGTACATAATTGCTGGTATCAATGACGTTGATTTTTTTTGGGTCACGATCCCAAATCCACCAATCACCACTCTCCCTTTCCTCTCCTGAAATACCTCAACGACTGTCTAAATTTTAATATCTCCACTGTCTGGTGAAACACGGAATGTGAGACAGTTAGATACGGGATGTTCCAACGATGGATCTACAACAGCTTACCACAATACACCGAATTCACCCCTCGCCCACTAATACAACGGCCAAACTAGGGCCATGGGATTCTTTATATACTATATTGATGTGTGCTGGATGGTGCACAGTCCGGGTTGTGTGATTGTAGAGCTGTGCACGCTTCAGACGATGAGAAAGATGAGGACAATGAGGACAATGAGGAAGAGGCTCTAGGCTCGTGTGACCTTGAGGAAGATCTTCATCTAGGCTGTGGGGACTGGATATGCAGATTGTTGAGCCCTTAGAGATGGTGTCAGACGGTGGTGCAGAACTGGCTCTGAACTGACTCTGAACCGCTTCAGTACTGACTCAGAACAGCTTCAGAACAGGCTCAGTGTCGACTCGTGCCAAACTCGGGCCAAGCTCAGTGCCAGACTCGGTACCAGACTTCGTCAGCACCTCGCTAAATCGACAACTGATCCAGCGAAATCCTATCAAACGAAGCCCTCCGCTTCGCAGGCTCCAGCCGGTAAAACTTTTCCCGCCCGTCGGTCGATCTGCCTCCAATCCACAGTTTGTCATGGGGCGACTCACTGAGGTCTGCCTGTTGCTGGGCCAGCTGAGCCTGCTGAGCCTGCTGAGCCTGCTGAGCCTGCTGCTGGGCCTGCAGGTACTGCTGCTGTGTCTGCGCCGTCTGCACCGCCGGCTGGGTCTGTGTCGAGCCCTGCTGGTCGGGTATCGAGTGGTTGTCGAGCATCTTGTACATCTGCGACGTGGGTCCGGTGGTGACGGTCGCCGTGGATGCCGACGTCTGTGTGGTGGTGTTGCGCTGGTACGACGTCGAGAAGCTTCCAAACAGCAGCGAGATGAACGGTCTGCTTGTCGGCATGGCTGTGGGTGTGTTGTCGTGGTTGTCGTGGGGTGGTGGTGGTGGTGGTGGTGGTTATGAGTGATGGCGAACTTGTCGAGCTAGTCTTGGCGTGCGGAGTAACGTCGGCTTGTGCGTCGGTGCGTTTGTGTGTGTGCTCACCTATTTGTGTTTGTGCGTTTTCGTACCGCTTTTGTGCTTCTGTGCTTCTGTGCTCTGTGCCCTGTAGTGTACCCGTGGAGAGTATAAGTAGAGGTGGTTTTGCTGTCTGTCGCTTTTTGAGAGTGAGTCTGGCAAAGTGTTTGGGGTCGTATAGTTAGACACGGCTTATCGGATGCAAGAGAGTTTGTGACGTTGTGCCAACGTTAGTAATGCATGTGATGCGAGATAAAGCGAGCAAGGCAGGCAAAACAAGGCAGTGGCAAGGAAAAGGAAAGAGCGGCAGAAAGAAAAAAAAAGCGGAGACGGGGCAGAAAGAGGGGCAAATCGACCATAGAATGGGAGCAAGGTTGCGTCCACACGACAACAGAAAGGGGGCAACAGAATCGATTGCAAGCAAGAGCAAGATCGGTCGACAGTACGGAGTACATACATCTGCTTTTGCTTCATCGTATCGTCTGCTAAATGTACATTCCAACCCTGCTGTTAATCGCTCAGCTAAGTTGGTGCTACAGAATATGTCATTCGATATTATGGCTGGAGACTTTCCGATATTGACAATGGGGCAAGACTTTCTCTTGTATATCACTCTTGGCAGGCAAAGATAAGTGTCGTCAAAGTGTTCGAGTCAGCCCCAAAGATATGGATGGATGGACGATTGGAAGAGCGTTCGTTCGCGTTCGATACTCGATCTCACTTACTTGTAGCTACTCCAACCGAAGCTACTCCAACCGTAGCTACTCCAGCAGTATCTACACCACGTTGTTTTTCACCATTGATCAAACTTGGTCATGTGACGGCAATACCAAATGACCATTTCCGGTATGTATGAGTAGACTCAACCTGGTGAGGCTGAAGGTGGGATGTGATACTGTCACGTGACGCTGTGCACGCTGGCACAGCGTCACGTGACACCCTTGGCTCGATAACAATCACGTGCACCACTATCCCTTGCATTTCATGGGCGTTCCGCACCCCCATCTCCCACAGGTCCAGTCTCGTCCCTGAACTTGTTATTATGGATAGGAAAATAAGGTTTACAGTCGTCCTTGGTAAGGTTTGCTTATTGTAAACAAGGTTTTGGGCTGGAACCTCCAATTGTCTGAGAGATGAAGGATGTGAAAGGAGATAAGAAGGGTGGTGTGGAGAAGCAACATGTGGCAGCAGCATGTGGCTGTCGGTTTATTGTCGTCCGTGCTCCTTTGATTCGTTGAATATACTTGGACAAGTCGTTGAGAGGGTGAGATTAAGGCTTGGCCTTAACCGGGCATTAACATAACTAACAGTTATCTGATCGAGAGTATCGAGTAGGTACCAGTACAATATTGCACATGATACCGTATACGAGATTGAGCCAGTTGGTGGAGAGTAATTTTAGTGTCGTCAAAGAACAGGTGTGCTTTCGTTTGCTCTTATTGCTGTACTTGTACTTGTATTGAAGAATTGAGGTCATTTTGTCTTCTTCTGATTCTTTTCAAAACGTCAAGGAATGGTCTCCATTGGACATGGTAAAAGGGATGTGTATAGGGGAGGCAAGGAGGGCCAAATGATAACCAATCTCTGAGGCGTGACATCGACCCAAGAAACCGACGTAAGGGCTTGATTCTCAAACTTGTACAGAAACCCGTACCCGTACTTGTTCTCGAGATCCAGCTCCAACTGCCCCATATTAAAAGCGTATATCCGGTGTTGGCCAGAATCGAACCCACAATAACAGGACAACCACCAATAAAGACCGAGGTAAACATCAAGTGTTTAGGAGCGTGGATGATCGTTTTTTGAACTGGAGAGATGGTCAAGAGAAGAAACCTGTCATTCCAGACCATCTCCTGAGCCTATTGTAGCGTCTTGTAGCGTCTTGTAGCCTTTTATAGCCCTCCAATCCAGCTTAATAAGCATACTCTCCCTTTCTCAGGTTAGGGCTCCAAAACAGCCACCAGCGTTGGGAGAATCGAAATAAGGTTTGGACATTCCCTCGACCCTCATTGGTCCGGCTGCCTGGGTCCAATATCACCAACTTTTCAACTGTCGCACTGCACATTAGTTCTAACCCAAGCAGAAATGTCTGGAATTCAGGTGAGTGACTTTGTGAGCCGGAAGACGAGCATGTGGAGGGGGAGATTGAGAGGGGGCAGGAGCAGACGGTGTTTTGTGGCCCTGAATTGATGGATTGCTGGATGGATGAGGAGGTGTTAAAGGAGCGGTAATTTGCACAGACACGGATGGTGTGATGGTGTGACGGTATGGCCACAAACGACAGAGCGGAAGTGGTGATAGACGACAGAAGACAGGGCTTTCGACGGAACATGCGACAGAGTATTCGACAGAAAGATTGGAGTCCGATGGTGGCCCGTGTGGTGTGTTTAGAAGTAATGGCGTGATGTGTGCAAATGCTACACGTTGCGACAAGAGCGGTACCACGACTCAAAAGAAAGATGGTGGAGTGTGGAGAGGGTGATAGAACGAGGGCGTTGAAATACACCACCCGTAGCGGGCACTCAAGGCATCTCATGACCATGACTACTCAGGATGAAACACGACGCACGACCAGCACAACACATCTCGACTCACACATATCAATGACTTAAGACGTCACCAAGCGACATTACCATTCTACACCGACTGCCACAGCAACTACGATAACCCTTCAACTGCTGCTAAACACCATCGCCTGTGTCTAAAGAGCTCCCCATCACCAACCATCCCGTGCCAACATCCATGACCTAGATTACCACTCAAACCACCAAACAGGAACGAACACCAGCTTTAGATCTGTGACGTCAAAATCATGATGGGTGTTTTCACTTGTGCAAGAGAGTCTCAGAACAAAAGTGCTTGTGTGACGCGCTGATCATGATCTGACATGTTGCGTGATGGGATGTTCAGTTGATCCTGACGCTATTCGGGTTGTGGTATTGTTATTGCACAGTTTGTCTGCCCCTCCCAACCAACAAGTTGTTGTCCGCTCGGACCTACGGCCCTCGCTACCGTTCATTACTAACCCAGTACGTCAAGAAGCCTTCTTACAAGATTGTGCCCCACTTTATGGGCTTCAACATCCCCACCGTGTCCAAGTGGGTCCCCATTCTTGGAATCTGGGGTGCCGCCGCCGGCATTGGAGCTCTCTTCCTCATTGAGGGTGTTCCCCGAACCCGACAGGACATTCTCCAGAAGATCCCCTTCATCGGTGAGCACTGGATCCGAGAGATCCCTGCCTCCGACAACCCTTTCTAATCGAGGTCCATATAGATTATACATTGATACTAAAAGTAGTAGAGGGAGCGAGTTGAGATGTAGTGAGAGGCCATGAGACCGTCTGGTCAACCACATGTCCTATTTCTGGACCAGGCGCTTGTCAACAGCTTTGTCCAGGGCTTGGTCTTGTAGAGAGTACGGAGGCTCATTTCGAGGCTTCAGCAACACACTGTCATGGAGCCATCGATCTCAAGCTGAATAATACTCCATTCAACTGAGGAATAGCTGCGGCATATGAACGGACAGTCGTACAGTACATCCAAACCTGTTCATAGTCTCCAACACTTCACCTGCTCCATTGACAGACGATCTGGACTCTGAACAGCCGTGATGCAGTCTCTGCCAGAGGATCGACTTGGTAGATTGCTGTATTCCGTACGTAGATGAGGTTATCACGTACAGTACTCGACTCCTTCAAATCACCGTTTGCAACATTCTGAAGCTCTTGTGACAGTGCTGTAGAAGACTGCTTGGACTGTCAACTGTTTAGCTACACCTGTGTTTTCTAATTATCTTCAAGTATTGTAGCCCCACAGTCACCGTTTTTTCCCACAACCGAGTTTCTGGCAGTAGGGCTCTGATGGCAAAGCGTGCTATTCAGTCTACTCTGGCGAATACCGCTACTTGTAGTGATTAACCTGGAAAGAACGTGTTTAGCCAGACTGTTGTTTACACCCTGTAGGAACGGATGATTTATCAACGGTCTATACAAGGTGATTACTGAGAACATCAGCTGGTAGTACAAGAATGGCAAAGGCTACTAACCGTTTGACGACCAGATGACTTCATGAACTTATTGAGATTCTGAGACGAAGTTCAGCAGTATGTCTTTTGCCGACTGATGAACGCCCAAGCTGTGTTCGAGAGATCAGCAAGATTGTACTTGTAGATTCCAGAGATCTCCAACAAAGAAAGAGCCTGGTTGAAGTTGTACAAGGTACTAATTACAGAAAGCATTGGAGGTCAACTATCAGGCTAAGAAAGAGTCCGTAGTAAAAGAGAGTGGGATGCAGCTAAAAATGTGTCACAGACAAGCTGAAGAGAAATGCTATAAATGACTCAATACGAATTGTGAGAGAGTACAAGAGGAAACTGGTATGTACAGTAGTCTACAGTTGAGCATTCGTGAGTGTAGACTCGATTTGTAGTAACCATTACGGGCAAGCTGTTAAAGCACTCGTTGGTGAGATTGATGAAACACGGTAATGAATAAAACCCCCCCATTGACTCAACTAAAGACCAGTGTCATCCACCGTCATCTAATTAGTCCCCCTTGTAAGCTGTCAGACTTGCATTAGTGTCAACTCGAGACCGGGGTGTAGGGTTGGAAATGGGGACTCTGAGATCGAGTGTGCTATGGTTGTCGTTCCTAGTCACAATGCCATTATCAATCTACCTATCTAATTAGACAACTTCTTCACACTCTCTCTCGGTACGCAAAGATGCATTATCGGCTTTTATAGTTGTCGATTAGGCGTTAGGGCGTATCCCCATTAAGCTTTTTGAGCCAAGGCTAGGGGTACCCCGCCCTATATTCACACTGCATGAATCATTTCGACACACTACAATACAACTACCACACCGACAACAATGTCAACTGAAGCGACCGAAACCCATCCTTTCCCCGTCAAGCACGGCAAGGTGTCGTACTACACCGCCAAGGACGGCCAGAAGCTGCGAGTTGGCGAATGGGGCACCGAGCTGGCGCAGCCCAAGGGCAAGCTCATTTTCAACCACGGCTTCACCGAGCACATTGGCGTGTTTGACGACTTGTTCAAGCGCATGGTCGACAACGGCTACTACGTGGTGGCGTTCGACCAGCGGGGCGCCGGCGAGCAGTGCCAGGGCAAAAAGTACGGCATCACCAACGAGACGTTTGTGTACGAGGATCTCAACGGCGTGATCAAGCAGTACCTGGTCAAGGACAACAGCATCGAGCAGAGCAAGAAGGACAAGCTGTTCATCTGGGGCCACTCCATGGGCGGCGGCATTGCTCTCAACTATGGCGTCAAGGGCCTGTATCGAGACCGATTCACCGGCTTCATTGGATGCGCGCCCCTGGTGCAGCTCCATCCAGCCTCCGTGCCCAACTTCATCCTTCGAGGCGCCCTGGAGGTGCTGGCGCGAGCCTGGCCTACGCTCCATTTCCCCGCGGATCTCAAAATGAGCCACATTGTCGGCAATCCCGAGTCGCAGAAGAAGCTGGAGAAGGACGAGTGGATCCGGCCCATGTGCACCGTCAAGCAGATGTACGACATGTTCCAGCGAGGCAACGCTCTGGTGGACCCCGAGTACGTGGCCAACTACCAGCGAGACGCGGCCATCCTGATCTACCACTCGGAACACGACAAGATCAACTGGTACGAGGGCAGCAAAAAGTTCATTGAGGCCGTGCCCGTCAAGGACAAGCAGCTGTTTGACGCCAAGAACTGCGAGCACTCCATCCATCTGGAGGAAACCGAGAAGGAGGAGTATTCTTTCAACACCTTGATCAAGTTCCTGGACGAGCATACTCAGTAGGGAGGTGGTGATTGTCAAGTAGGAATTTGGAAATAGTAATTTATGAGAGTAATGGTACGTACTGTACGTGATTTACGAGAGTAATCGTACGTACTGTACGTGATTTGTAGCTGCAGTGATAGCTAGCACACAACTGCTACATTTATCGAGTTCATAAAATACATTTCTTATAGATCAGCCAGTTCGAATTAACAGGAAAAAGCACCTGAAGATGCAGCAGCACCAACAAGAGGGAGAAGCACGGAAGTCAGCATCATCTCGTCATCTCGATGTTGGTGATATCGATAATCACATCCATACTGTTGCCGAAGTCGTCGTCTCTCTCGTCTCTCCTGTCGTTTTTGTTCTGCGTCTTCTCGCAGTTGTTTCCTTTTTTCTCGATATTGTTCTTCTTCTTCTCGCATTCGCTCTGTTCTTGCTTCCATTCGTTGGACTCTCAACTCCCATCTCTCATCTCGTTTCCGTCGTCGGTTTGCAGCCTCTAGTCTCTTTCTCGTCTTCTTCTCTTCTCGGTTTCGTCGTCGTTCTGCAGCCTCTCGATTCTTTCTGGCCCTATTCTCTTCACGAGTTTCAGCTTTTTTCAATACTGGATCGTCCACACTATACGCTGGAGGCTCCCCTCGTGTCTCTCTTGATTTGCGCTGCTTTTGCTCTTTGAAAGACTTGATTTGTGTTTTGATATAGCTGAGCATGATGGAGTTGGTAGTAGTGTACCTGTGAAGGTCTCCAAAGCTCTATATATCGTCACATGTGCCCATAGAGTACATTGGCAAGTACAGACAAGCCAAGGCCATCCCATGACCAACAATAAATCTCCATAGACTTGCCTTACCTGATTTCGAACAAGAGCACCAATCAGCTTACTCATCATTTGTATTATATGCGATCAAGAAAAACTCCGTTCATACGACTTTTTTTGTCGGGCTTGTTTCCTCCTAGGATGAAGTGATTTCAGAAGCTGTATGAGCGACTCTAGAATCGTGGTGGTTAGTCAGAAACTTCTTTCGGAAGTTCAGTAGAGAGACTGACCGTTACGAGATGTCCCCAGAGCCGTTACAAGAAGTCATCTAAGGTCTTCAGTAAGTTTGAGGGCGTAACAGCTTTTACAAGACTGTCCAGCCTGGCACAGGGTCTTCCAGGTCTTTTTGGAGCACTCCTTGCAGTTCTCTTTCCTCTGTGTTATCTTCCCCTGGACCTGTCTTGATCTTAGCTCCTCGACTCTTTCAAAAAACGCAGCCCAAGTTTCCGTAGTTTCATTTCCTTCCTCTTCTCCTTGAGATGATTTGGAACCTGTTATGGATTTGATCCAAGACTGTTCTGTATCCTGGTCGTTGATCAATCTATATCTCTTGAACCACGATGGTGGATCTGGCTAATGTACTCATCTCTGATTCTTGTAGTGTATTTACGACGCTAATCCCTTTTACAACAATCCGACGTCATAAGATCTAAAGCTGCGTGGAAGTCGCAGGGTCAACCTGGGGTAGGTTCCGAATAAAGTGCAGTGACGTCATCCAAAAAAACGAGGGCTCAGTGCACCCTTACTACTTGCCAATTCAGCCCGTTGCTTCATAACTCCTTTCCGTGAATGTCTGGAATTGCCAGGGTTGCACCTTCCAAATTCCCACGTTATTCATGCTTATCAGTGAACGTCAAACCAGTACGTCATCCTCTCTTGCTTGGATAATGCAAAGGAAGATGCTTGGCAGGCTTGGCAGATTGAAGGACTCCTCTGATTGGCATGTTTAAAGCTTTATTAACTGGTTTCCCGTAAATGTGTGCGACAGCAACAGCATCACACCCTTCATACCGAATGCTATGAGTTGACAAAGTCTAGTCACTCAGTCGGATACCCGTTTGAACTCTCCAGGCTTGGAAACACTTCTGTTCAACTCCAAGGGCCAGTCGAAATCTCGATAGTAATCGTCAACGTGCCACTGGTTGTTGAGATTGAGCTCGTCCTTCCCCAAATCCTTTTTCGTTCTTCGGCGTTGCATTTTCTTGAGCTTCTTGGCCCTTTTGAGCTTACCCTCAACGTCTTTCCGACAGAGATGCTCAAAGAACGCTGCCAAGCTCGTGTCATTGCTTTTCCCATCGATAACCTCTCCAAACCTGGTCTCCAGAACATCCATGATTCTTTTTTCACAGGTGTAAAAGCCCAGAGCGTCTTCATCATTGACAAACGGGATACCAAACTGGTCAGCAGTAGCAGCATCTTTGGCAAAATAAGTCTTGCCTGTCTTGAGATCACCGACGATCCTTCCTGTGCCTCTGATCCCAACATAACGGCGGTTGAGCTCCCTGTGGCCTTGCATGATCCTAAACTCCATTCCTTCTTCCATAACGGCCTGTCTAGAGTCCAAGATTGAGCCAATGGCAGGGAACGACTGGTTCCAGGAACACAAGGCTGTTTTGTAAGGTGTAGTGAACCCCAAATCAACCCAGAGTCGCTGAAAACGGCCTTCGTAGAACAAGAAGAGATATCCATCATAAGAAACAAAAAACTGTTGATAATCGCTGTAGAATGGAACCTCTTGCTGAAATCGAGGCAGCTCACAAATAGCCAAGCGAGTGGAAATGGTAGTTGCGTCGACGTACAACAGCTGAGACTTAGCTGTAAAAATGTCATCACAGAGCTTGTACATCAGAGCTCCTCTCACAGGCAGAAGATTGATCATACCTGTCTCGTTGTGATCCTCCTTGTACAGCCGAAGAGAGCTCTCCTTTTCAGGGTCGACCTCATGCTTTCTGGAGGTGGTGAGAAACAGTTGCACTGCAGGTCCATGAGAGGTGGAGATTCGCGCCAGAACAAACGTTTCGTTTTCGCTAAGGACTTCGACGGTTCCATTTGGATCCAGATTTCGCACTTGGACTCCGGAACAAGAAACGGCCGTGTTTGTGAGTGTGGGAGGCTTGGGACGGGTCCACCTATCGTAGTCTGATTTGGAAATGTCCATGGTAGACAGATCCAGAGCGTTTTTGGTGGACAGAAGCTTGGTGCCCTCCCATACAGCGTACTTGCCAACAGTGGTCTGTATTCTCTGGTCGGGAAAGAGCGGATTCAGGGATAGACGTCTTTCAGCTGTTATTCTGGAAATGTCGACAGAAGAAACTTCAACCACATTGTTGCGAGACAACGATAGAGGAACAGCCATAGTTTTGATCAGAACGTCTCTATCGCCCAAATCTTCATCAAGATCACTAGCATATTCTGCTGCAAGGGCCCTTCTAGTTCTTGAAACCACAGCCAAGGCACATTTGGCCCATGAAGAGAAATCTGTCCCAAGACTGAACCACGGAACCCGCTCCAAAACCTTGGAACGGACCACTGTAGGGTCCAGAGCCGTCCAGACAGCGTAAGACGAGGTCGTCACGTGACTCAGAGCCACACAAGACTCCAGATCCGCTTCACTAAAGACATTCACCAAAATGTCGTCAGGTAACATGAGTGTGGGTGTTTAGTTTTTTTGGATGCATCAAATATGCAGGAGCAAATAGAACGAATTTGAGCGGGGGATGTAACACCGTTGATTTCCAGTCTATTATGTCGTTTCAAATTAATTAGCAATACGCACGGCTTTAACGGGGTTAAGGTTTTAGGTTTAGATTTATGCAGTGGGCGGAACACATACCAATGGTGGAACGAATAATGGTAGACTATTTGGGTGTGTTGGTGGATATATGGTAAAGACCATGGTACCGTTTTGTAGCCCTGGAATTGGGGTATCAGCCAGGTACCAGCGGTTCCGCCCTTTGCTAGTCACAGAAGCGCGTACGAGCAAAAACCTGTGGATAGGTCACCCCCGTCACTCCAACAACTCAACCACATCAACCAGACTCTTGACCACATAGCGATCGTCTGCCACCTTCAGAACATCCTTCTTCACCTCCACCGCCTGCTCCTCCTCAAACTCCTTGTACTCTTGAAAGCCCTCGGATCTGTCAACCAGCACTGTCACCCATCCTGGAACAGACACCAGATCCTTCTTCTGCTCATCTCCAACATGGTAAAGGACATTGTCGCTTCCTGTTGGCATCCCAAACGCCTCTTCCACATTCTTCCACGCTCGAATATCGGGCTTTTCCACCTCAGTGTCGAAAGACAGAATCGTCTTATCCAGGTACTGGGTCAGGCCTAAGTCGCGAAGAACATCCACCACTCTGGGGTCCATGTTACTCAAAGCCGCCGTCTTGAACCCCATAGCTCTCACCTTTGTCAACAAGGGAATAGCGTCCTCGTAGAGATGGTATGGGTTTGTAGTGCCGAAATGGTCGTAGACTCTGTGGGCAGTTTGTAGCGAGATTTTGTTCTCAAAGGTCTCACGGATCACCAGACACCACCATTGCTCGTATCCAATAGTCTCCTTTCCGTACAAGGGGTACTCTTTGAACAGACGTTTGAACGCCTTGTGAAATCCGTCCTGCACTTGCGCCACCGTTGCCGTGCATTTTTCGTGTTGCTGCACTATGCTGAGATACTGAGCTGGCACCGAAGGTCGAGGAACAAACAGAGTGCCAAACACGTCGATTGTGAGGATTTTCATGGTGTCGAGAGAGTCTCGATGGTTGGTGAAGTTGATGAGAGAGATTTACCAAAGTTAGAGTTGGGTCATCGCAGCTCATGTTGCTGCAGGAGCATTGATAATCGAAACCATTAGTGACACCCTGGAATTCAAACATACCTGTCGGTGATGATCGTGCTCAACGCTGGAACCTCTGCGGATCTTTACAGCTGTCGAAAGAGTCTATGCCAGGTGAGTTGAGGACTTGTGAGATGTGAGGTTCTCTTAGAACTACACCTTCGTGCAGTGTCAGTAGCTCATACGACGATCCTCAATTGAAAGCCAACCGAGTGTCCGATGCTCTTCTTTTGATCCTCTTTCGCTCGTCGCCAGTATACGAGAATCCCAGTGCTTCTCCTTTTTTAGCGCTGAAGAGTGAGCAGTACTTGTAGCTAACTCGTATACACTCAAGCCGTCATCATAATCACGAGAAGTCATCACATTTGGCCATTCAGGGAATCCAGATTCACCTGTTGTATCTTCCTTCAGGCAAAACCAACATTCTGGTACTGGCACCAGTTCCTCGGTGAATATCTAGGTATCCCTTTGGTTCACTCCGTCACTGGAGGTATTGCCAGTATTAACAAGCGCTTCACTTAAGCCAAACAAGTAGCCCCACTGCTGACCTTAGATGACGTTCTGCTACCAGAATAAAGGTCTCTACTGTCAGGCGATCGATAACGGTTCAGTTCTATATAGATCTCAGGTATCGTGACGCTGTGTGGTACAACAGCTGGTATAAATGTCGGACAGGCTCAGTTCAACGAGACCCAGAACCACCCAGAACCATAATCCAGAACTGCAAGAGGTCACCCAAACTATCCTCAAAGTAGATAAAGACGCCCGAATTTGTTTCTTTTTGGTACCGAATCAATCTTCTCAATCAGCCGCGTCCAATAATTCTATCCATTTTGCCATATCACGTCGGGAAACACGAGAACGCCTCCACCGCCCCCCAGAAACCTCGCATATCTTCAAACCTTCAATTTCTCACTCCCAACACCCTACTCCCAAAATAAGAGCATATACCCCCGATCACATCACGTGACCGGAGTACATGCCTGTATGACTACCACTTTGACCATTTTACGCGAGGTTCAAACTCTGCTACCTTATTAGGCGAAATCTGATGCAGCCAACCTTATTACCCCTTGTTTTGCGTTAATCTGGTTTCTCCCCTGAAACCTCCGGCGGCAGTCTCTGGAGCTCTGAGCGGCACGGGATACAGAGAATACGACGCTGGCGAATCCGGGCGAGTTGTCCGTTTTCGTTTCCGACAAGTATTGGGCGATCTGTGACGTTTTTGGCAAGTTGAGACACTGTGTACGGAGAAGAAAGGCCATTTTTTCCGTGGACAATGTCATTCTCTCCTGGATCGCGCATGGAGGTTCTCTTGCACCTATCTGTCTGTCAGTCTGTTTAGCAGCCGACGCTTATTTGGCTGCTGCTGTTGTTTGGATCAGACAAATGGTGAGACACTGCACGTAGAGGAAAAAGCAATAACACAACGGCAGTCAATAGGACACAGCGTAGTCAGAAAGTCGATAAATGTGATATATAGATGACGACCGTGGATACGACAGTTGTTTTACGAGACAAGCGTGTTATGCAATGTTGGTTAAACTGTGCTGTTGAGAGTCGCGTGATTCGAAGCTCCTTACGAGAAGGAGATCATCACAGTTGTCAAACACAACAGCAACGAAGGACTCAAGAACATCTTCCAATGAGCAATTAAATCGCAATTAAAACACCCCGAAACCGTGTCAGGAGCCGTTCAACGTCATTCGAAAACGGGGACACACGTGCCGGGGGTTGGACCATGGTGCATCTCCCTTTTGGGGGGTATTTGGCCGAGGGTGGTTTTGCAAAGGAGTGCAACAAACCGAGAAAAATCGGTAAAAAATCGGGAGAAAATCGCAATCGACTTTGCAGGATCTTAGAATCATTTCCAGCCACTGTAGATCAGAATCAACGGAACATTCAGCCATATTTCACTCTCCCCTTAGCACACTGATTAGCACACTCGGGACCCAGAGGAGTAGGACTAAACCACTAAATAAACTTTGTCCACGAGCATACCTGTCAAACCTCAGACCAAGGGGTGGTGTGGCAATTGACAGTAGGACACAGCTCTGCACCATTCTTGTTGTTGTAGACGTTTTTCTGCTGGCTGATTTCATCACGTGACGTACCCCACTTGCCCCCGAGTGTGCTCTGCAGGATTGCGCATCACGTGACCGCTGATTTGCCCCCCCCCCCTTCTCGTCTAACTGTTTCCCTTTACACGTTCCCCACCCCCTATCTTAGCTGCCAAACTCAAATGAACACGCACCTCTCACGCTACCACCTTACCACGGACCGTGATTACTAGTTTGCAACCCCCAACGTTAACGTGAGCACAGCAGTGGCCAGATTCGAAGACACAACACGGAGCACTACCGACGACCTTCTTTTCACGTGACCACAGAGATACCGTACCGCACAACACACCGCTACATCATCATCGCTACGACGTTCCGCAGTCTACTACACACAGCACAAAAAGCACCACACACACACAAACACGTCGTTCCTTGCTAGTTTCGTTTGTTAACAGTGAGTATCAGAGAGAGAGGGGAAGGAGTTGGTCTGGTTGAGAGGGGGTTGGTCCGATTGAGAGATGGCCAAGCAAGCACTACACACCAAGTCATAGGTGATTAGCCCAAGTCGAACGTGATGTTCGCGAAAGAGTCCATGACGTGTTTGTGGGCTCGAAAGGTACGGAGGATCGGGCTAATTAGTGGCGTGTCATTTTGGCCCTGTTGCACGTCTTGTGTAGGGGAAGGTCGCATTGATCTAGTCAGGGGGAGGGCGGGGCGAGATGGCGACAGAAAGGCGTGGGATGACAGGGAGCGGTTGAGGCGCGAGATGAAGGCTGCGACAGGGAGATTTTTGTCTGTTGGGCAGTGTCATCTCTGCTAGCTGAGTCATGCTGAGCCTCGAGGTCTTTCTACGGCACTTATCCTTATGGCACTTCGTCAAAAGGAGTTACGTGAGACTGATCACGGCAGCCATTGCGATCTGTTTGCGTGGCTGAATGTGTGGCAGAAAGTATGCCATCTTGCACCGCCCTCTACCATCCATTTGATCCCACAAGCCACCACCTGACGCTCTTCACACAGAACTAGCTGTGACATTCTGCACTCCTGATCCCGTCGCGTGTTGCAAAACACAGCCACGCGCAGCACTTCTTGGCTGAAACAAGACCAGCGCGATACCCACGCGACACCAGACTCTTTCAACACCACCAGATCTCCACACACACTAACCCAGATGGGCAACTCCATGTCTAAAATCCTCTCCAAGCTGTTTGGCAGCCGAGAATGCCGAATTCTCATGCTGGGGCTTGACGCCGCCGGCAAAACCACCATTCTGTACAAGCTCAAGCTCAACCAGGGCATTTCCACCGTGCCCACCGTGGGCTTCAACGTCGAGGTCCTGACGTACAAAAACATCAAGTTCAACGTGTGGGACGTCGGTGGACAGGACAAGATCCGGCCTCTGTGGCGACACTACTTCACCGGCACCGAGGGCCTGATTTTCGTGGTCGACTCTGCCGACCGTGCCCGAATCGACGAGGCCCGACAAGAGCTGCACCGAATCATCAACGACCGTGAAATGAAGGACGTGCTGCTGCTGGTGTTTGCCAACAAGCAGGATCTCAAGGAGGCCATGCATCCCAAGGAGGTGACCGAAAAGCTGCAGCTCAACTCGCTCAAGGGCCGAACCTGGTGCGTGGTGGCGTCCACGGCCAAGACCGGCGAGGGTCTGGTCGAGGGTCTGTCTTGGTTGTCGAGTAATCTGCCTTCCATGGAGAAGTGAAGGGGGTGAGAAGAGAAAGAGGAGGAGGAGGAGGAGGAGGATGAAGGGGTGATTTGATGATCGGCCACAAGAAGGGCCGAGCAAGGACACTCGGGAGAGTCATGTAAAGTTTTATTGTTTAATTAATTGTTGTATGTATTGTGTATAAATAGTATGAGGATGTGTGTATACGTGATCCAACCCTGTGAACAGGAGGCCGAATAATGCAATAGGAGCACAGAGCTCTTTTCAAGAAGGACACAAGAGCTGAAGCACGAGATACTATGCTTAAAGGAATACCTGTTTTTGTCTCGTCCTCCTCTCACTCAATGCCCAGGTACCGTTTTCTATTCCTCAATTGGATCATTTCCGCGGTACTCTCTCCCAATATCTCCACCTCCACCGCAGGAACGCCAGCCCATCGCGTGAAAGGAGCACAGACCGTTCTGGGGGGAATCACCGACCCCGGATCCACAATGACACAGTCCTTGATGATACAGAACTTGCCCACTTCGCAGTTATGGCCGATTTCCACGTTGGATCCGATCTGAACCGCCTGGGTCACAGTGTTGTCGCCAATGTAGACAAAGTCGCCTACTCTCACGGGGTAGTAGTTTTCTTTGGCCTCGTCTTTGCAAGGAGGTTCAACAGTCACCTGGGTCGAAATGATGCAGTAGCGGCCAATGGCGATGATTGGAGCGGTGTTACCCGGCCGTTGGAGATCGCCTCTGATTTTGGATCCGTGATCAATGACCGTTTTGCCGCCCAGCACAATGTTTTGGAGTCCTGAGAGCGCGGCTTTGCGCGAAATGCGGTTTCCGGACTCCGTGATGACGTAAGCGGATTTCGGCGCCTTTTTCGGCGGCATGTGGGGAGCGTGTGTGGTTTAAGAGGTTGAAAGAAGGTGGTGGGGTTTTGAGGGCACCGTGTGATGAGTGAGAGAGTCTGGAGCGTGTGTTTGGCGTGTTCAGCTTTAGGTTCCATGTTGGAGACGAAGGGCAAGGTTAGAGTTTTTAGTTGGGGTTGGTTGGGGGGTGGTGGTGTTAGTTGGGTTGTTAGTTGGGCGAAGTGGGAGGTGGTTCAAGCTGGGTGGGTGTCTAGCTACTGATCTAGCAGTGAACACAACGAAGGCCCTTTTGAGACAGCTGATGAAGATCTGTAGTCTAAGCTCCTTCTCACAGTCCAGTAGGTCTTGTATCACTATTTGGAGGGGGGCTTCGAAAACCTCATCTTGGTTGAACAAAACAGCTTTTGATCTGGTACTCATAGAAAGCAGATCTGTAGAATTGGGTATCATGTTGGTCGACCTAGGTCTACGATCTCAAGGAGCTGGATTGCGACCCTCTGAAGAGTGTAGTATGGAATCACGTTGCCAGTCTCCAAATTCTCCAAGTCCAGCCACTGATTAGCCCTCTATTTCATATGACCTACTATGCTTGAAGCCTCTGTTCTATTGTCTAGCCTCCATCAGTTCTAATCTTAGCGCACCATTGTTCACACACCAATAATTAGCTGCTATATGGGCTACTACTATTTACAGCAGCACTTCATCCAGCCTACTTGAACTAGTACTGCCCGAGTTATAAAGAGCTAGCCCGCAGACCATCACTGTAGCTAGCTATTATTAGCCGTGCTCAACTGAATAGTCAACTCATATACTGTAGGTTGATGATCTCTATAAACACTTGTGTTGCGTAGAGCACTTGGACACATTTACAACAAGTACATTCAGCACAGTGTGTATCATTCAGCACAGTATATATCATTCGGCACTTGACAGCAACTCACTCCAGTAGTACCAGTAAGGTCTACTCAGCTAATTGTACTTGTATCTTCTTTTAATGAAGACCTGACTTGAGAGCTGGTACATACTGTTAGATACAGTACAAGTACCAACACGAGAACTAACGGTACAGTAGTGAGTCGACAGTATTATCCGACTAGCGACAACAACCCCTCTCCATACAAATTTCCTTAGAAATACACGCTTTTCCCCTGCCGGAACTTGATGGTAAACTACTGACTGTATTTGTAGATACACCTACTCCACTTACCAGCACAGTCAGAAGAGTAGAAGCGTGTAAACCAATGGATATTGTACTCGTATCTACTGAGAAGAGCTGACATTTGCTACTATGGCTATGGCAATACTGTGACTGTACCAGAACCGCCAAAAGCGCATTGTAGAAGATCAGTCTATGATCTGGTGTTTGACCAACTACTACCTGGTAGCAGCTACCATGAAACTACAAGACAAGTTGTTGAAACCAACGGCTTATGTAAGACTATGTGCTTAGGATGAGAAGGTGGCTATACAAGTACGAGTACATACAGCAAATACGATACTTATTTTGCACAGCCTAACAGGGGGGTATACAACTCAGTACTCGTACACAGCACAGAGAGTATCTGTGATAGTGGCTGTGACCGTGGCTGTGATTGTGGCAGTACAGGTACATAAACATTAGTTATGATTGTTGGTGTCTCCGTAGCACTTGTACTGTAGAACGTGTACCACAGTTTTTTCAAGAGCACAATTATGACTGTCGTAACATCGACAACCAAACACGCCTACAGCCATAGAACTGATATTTTGGCTGCCAAAAACCAACTTCTCAAAACACAATACTGTAGCACAACTGGATCTACTCCTTGTCCATACTCCCATCAGGAATGTGTCACACTGAAGGCACTTCGACTTAGACACCGACTTAGGTAAGACGTCACATGGGTTGAGCGTGTTTACATTCCTGTGGCTGTCACACTGTGCACAAAAGATGACACCGACGTGACATGGATGACGCTACCACCACGTTATCAATGTAACCGGTTGGATTGATTTCGTGTCTCGGGGAAGGAAAAATTTTCGGTGGCAAAACCCGCGCACGCACAGCCAGGATTAATAACTCGTGTGGCCCGAAATCTGATTATTACTCAACGTGAAGATGCATTAGCGTGAAAAAATGAGAATCGTGTGAGTACAGTACGAGTAGTTTAGCGCGAGTGGGCTTTTCTGATGGAATCGAGGTACAAAGAATTCGGAAAAAATCATCAACAAATACCGCACTATCTTTTCTCGATTATCAACGTTTTTTCAGATTTATCCCGGCTCAAATGCGCCCGCAAAACCTCCCCAAGATTCTCACCTCGTCCAACGTAACCTTGGCAACATGCACAAACCTTATATTTGGTGGTCGAATAACTGGCAAAAAAAAAAAAAAAAAGGAAAAATGCTCAGAAAATATTTCCCAAACCAGCAAATCATGTGCCTGATCAGCAGATCTCCAACCGCAGGAATGTACGGCCAGGTTAGGGCTCGTACGGGAGGGTTAGGGGAAGGCAAGGGGTCTCAGCAGACGTACACCACGTATTTTCCGTACCCTGACTCACCGGTAATTAAATGTCTAATTCAAAAACCTGTCGAGGCTGTGTGTGACATGACACTACTTTGTGCGCTGGAAAACTGTCTAAAATGCCCAAATTGCCGAGCCCTAATAACTGCCCCTACCCTACCTATCCTTCGCCCTCGCTTCCCTAACCCGTAGTACACTGTACAGGCGACCACATGTGATTTGCCAAACGCGCACGCGTAGCCTGTACAAACTTCGAATTTTCATGCAACGTGAAAAAAGAAAAACCGCCATTAATTCGAAAATACGCAAATTCCGCCGGAAATCACGGATCCGACCCACGAGAGGACCGTGCCCATACCCGCGGGTCTAGGGCAACACCGCCAGAGTGACGCAAGCGACGTGTATTTCGTTAGTGCCGTTTTTTTCACTTGGTTACCGTAATAGGAAGACTTAGCTCTTTAACGGTGGGCTTTGGACAAAGGCATAAATGAGAAAAAGGGAGACTAAAAGTGGGATTTGGTGGGAAATGGAAAGCTCCAAATAAACCTGTAGAGGAGCGGTGTGTGGATGGAAAAAGCTGGGTAAAATTGAGAAAAACAAGGCGAGTTGAATGGTGTGTGTTTCATGATTTTTCGACATTTCTTGGATTTAATACAGCTGTGTTACTGGGTCCTAAACGGTCCGTTTTGTCGCCGCAAGCATGCAAAGGTTTGGAGTGGGTGCGTTGTGAAGTGCTGTCGTGGCTTAGGGGGGGGGTTAAAGGTTAGGGTTGATTTAGGGGGTAGGGCTCCCAAACAGGCAATGTGCTAATTAAGGGTTAGGTGCATGGTCCTTGTTCGCATCCTCGTGTATGCATTTCAAACTTTTAGCGTTAAAGGCTAATCGTAACCAAACATGGAGCCCTTTGGAAAAATACAGGGATATTATATATACACACCGACCGACGATTTTCGAGATTAAACACGTTCGTTAAAAACACACCCACACTCGTTTCAGACTTCTTGAGATACCCTCTCACTACCCACCCTATACGCTCTTTACGCAATAAGCCCCACAACCTCCAACAACACGCTCTTTAACCAACCAACCAACCAACCAACCATGAAGTTCTCCACCTCCGTCTGTCTGGCTCTTGTGGCCGCCTTTGTGTCTGCTCAGGACGACGAAATCACCTCCACCGTCACCTCCACCGTCTTTCTGTACTCCACCGTTGGCGAAGAGACCGTGACTGTTCCTCGACCCATCGAGACTCCCGCCGTTTTCGCTGCTGTTGAGCCCTCTTCTTCAGTGGAGCCCTCTTCTTCTTCTTCTGTGGAGGAGGTGACTCTTGCTGCCGTTGCTGCCGTTACCTCTGCTGAGGTTTCTTCCTCCTCTGTCGAGCCTACCACCTCTTCCGTTGAGCCTACCACCTCTTCCGTCGAGACCACCTCTTCCTCTTCTTCTTCCTCTTCTTCTTCTTCTTCCGTTGCTTCCGTTCTGGCAGCTAACAACACCACCTCTGTGGCCCCCGTCTCCACCTCCTCCTCTTCCGTGCGAGCCATTGCCCTCAACACCACCTCCGAGGTGTCCTCTTCCGCCGCCACTGCCGCCATCGTCACCTCCTCCGGCTTCCGAAACTCCACCGTGGTCGCCGTCAACAACGCCACCGTTGCCCCCGCAACCTCGTCCGCGTCTGTGGCCCGAACCACCGCCGTCGTGTCTGCCAACAACGCCACCTCCTCTGCCACCGTCGTCACCCCCACCGCCAACGCCAACGGAGCCGGTGTTAACGGTATTGCCGGCGCTCTGATCGCCGTCGGTGTGGTTGCTGCTCTTCTGTAAGGAGCTTGAGTAAAGTCAGCAACGCTTTGTTAAGCAACTTCGCTTACCCCTCTTACCCCCGATTGTCTCCTTTGACAGGAGACGTGTGTTTTTATAGACGTGCTTTGATAGCACCGATACCTATACGTTGACCGTGTTTGTTCACGTTGATCGTGTTCTGTAATAATGGAGTTTTTGATTGAACTAGACGGGATTGCAGTAGTTGTAGCAGTCGTATTAGTTTGTATCAGTTTTGAACATGCTAATAGACAAAGACCAATCGTAAAGCATGCCCAGTACAGTATTTGCCACACCGTAGCTTCAATTAAATCCTAGACTTGACAGTCAGATCCAGCACAAGAAGAGGATCAAAATGATACCATTGACGACACCAAAAACGCGTTATTGAGGGAGATGGCGGCAGTTTAGTATGTAGGTGTTGAACTCAAACGAGTCCCGGTAGGCGTATGTACCGTATGACCAAGAGAAGAGTGATAAAGAGTCCTGGTGATGGATATTTGATGGTTGGACGTGCTCTTTATACTCCATATCTTGGAACTAGTCCCATGTGGACCGACTGGAATAAATGACAGAGATACACCAGATCTAGAGATGCAACGCAGCTGTAGATTAATACGTCCACCTCCATAACTTAACCGAGACACCAGACCCCAAAATGTGGAGGTGAAGGTCCAAATACGTATCGCACTACGCCCGTAATTCGTTTGTGGGGTTGTATGACAATAACAGAAGTTGACCGTAGAACTTGGTTCATTTCTGAAGTGTTTAGAAGAAAGAAATGAGCCGTCTCCAGACTTCTGCTCTATACAGTCGAAACATTGCAATGTATGGCACTGTAGACACTACAGTATTTGCAGTAGTGCAGCCGCTGCAACACCCCAAATCCACCTAGGCGTGTGTCTACAGAAAACGTCCTTTTTGGCTACTGAGGCCCAGCATTCTTTTGCTTCATCAGCTTTACAGCTCCATCTGGAGAGCGCTTCGTTTCGTTTTTTGTGGGAAATTGACCAAAAGAAACACCCCAAACCAGTTTTTTCTCCAACTACCCGTTCCAGACCCTGTTCAAAGGCACCGCTCCTAATGACACCATTTGCTTAGATCCATCAGTAGCGCCGTACCATCTTGAACAATATGTACAGACTGTATAGGTGGAGCTAACCAGTTCGGGACTTGACAGAAATGGTGTTGTCGATTGTTTGTGCTTTATTACAACGACAGTATAGTTCTACCTGTCCCATCTTTCATTGTTGTGGAGGTTGAACACTCACCAAAGCAGTCCACTGATAACAGTAGAAGTAATGGGATTGTGAATTGACAATCTATTTCAGGTATCAAGATAGCTCCTGTGGTCTAGCCACTAGAGCAGACTTTTGTTCTACTGAAGGCGATTAAGTGCTCTGTACAGCAAAGAGATAGCCGTGCCCACTGCTGCGACAAGTTCCAGCCTCACCCTTTCCTCTGAGGGAAATGGAACCGGTAAGTTGATATGTAGGCACTTCGGTATATGTGGTCTTGCTGGTGGCGTAACAAGTCTGTCCTGTAGATCTCTTACTGATAGGAGATCAAGTACCCATCCTTCTGGTGGCACTGCTGGTACTCTTAGAACGGTGTCCATATAGTGTTCAACAGAGGAAAGAGTCCATGATAGTGTAACGAAATTGGCACAATACTATTGAACTCATTGAACTCATCAAAGGCAGTCGCTACGTCGACGGAACATTGCACGCACATTCGTTTCTTCTACTTTTAATTCCACCCCACCCCAACTCGAACTCACAGCCCCGACCCTCCACCCCACGTGAACCCAAAATGTACATGTGCCACATGCAGGTGGATATAATTACGCCTTGCTCCCATCTACCTAACGCAACACCGACAATCTCTCTGTGCCTCAATTCATGCTCAGAAACGGTCTTTCGAAAATGGTCAGCAACATCAAGGTCGGCTTTGTGCCCGAGCACTTTTCCACTCCTCTCTTCTTCGCCCAGACCCACGGCTTCTACGCCCAGAACGGCATTTCTGTCGATCTCAAGCCCTTCCCTTCGGGGTCCGGCCACATGATCCAGTCGCTCGAGTCTGGCGAGATTGACTACGCCATCGGGCTCACGGAGGCGTTTGTGGCTGGAATCGGCCGGGGCCTGACCCACTACAAGGTCGTGGGCACCTACGTGGACACCCCCCTGTGCTGGGCGATTTCCAGTGGAGCTGACAGAGCCGACGTCACGTCGGAGGACCAGCTGGAGGGCAAGACGCTGGGCATCAGCCGAATCGGCTCGGGATCCTACGTCATGCCGTTTGTGCTGGCCCACAACAAGGGCTGGAGCCAGGAGTTCAAGTGGGAGATTCTCGACAACTTCAAGAACCTGCGAGACTCGGTCAACCACACCGGTGACGTCAACAAGAGCGACGCCTTCATGTGGGAGGTGTTCACCCAGAAGAAGTACTACGACTCGGGCGAAATCAAAAAGATTGGCCAGATCTACACTCCCTGGCCGTCCTGGGTGATTGTCGAGAAGACCGGTCTGCCCAAGAGCGAAGAGACCACTCCTGCTCTGCTCAAGTCCATCAACCAGGGTGTCGATCACTTCAACAAGCACCAGGACGAGGCCGTGGAACACATCTACACCACTCTGGACTACTCCAAGGAAGACGCCACTGCCTGGCTGGACACTGTCAAGTTTGCCGACGATGTTGCTAAGATTGACATGCAGAAGGTGATTACTAACACTGTCGATATGCTCAAGGAGGCGAAGATGCTGGACAAGGAGGCCGACGACAAGGTCTACGTGAAGGAGTATGATCTTTAGAGGAATCAGTAGAGCTGGTATATATGACTACATTAGTGTAGACTGCAGGTGTGTCTACTAATAGTATTTCTTAAATCCTTCTCAGGTCTCTTGTCGACGAAGTATTCCGAATCAGGTCAACCTCTCGGAGCGCTTTCATTAGTGCCCAAGGAGAGATACCGGTGATTGTTCTACCCTTGGTACTTGTAGTATTCTTTGAGTCTTTGTTTCGAAGAGCACGATTTTCTGAGCGTACACCGTGCGTAAGATGATTAGTCATCCTCTTGGTCTCATTGGACAAGCCCAACTTCTGTCCGGACTGCTGCACCGACTTATGCCTCTTGCGCGAAAGCAGCCGGTTCAGCTGGGCTCTTTCAGCGTCCCAATTGGCGCTGAGATTCTTATGAGTCATCTCAAGACGGTCGTACTTGTTAGTCAGCTCGTTTGTCTCGGCACGGTGTTTTTTCTGCAACTTGACTTTCTCTTCTTTCCACTTTGCTTTCTCCGCTTCCATCTTTCTTCTTTCGGCAACAAGAGCAACCTTCAGTCTGAGCATTACGTCATCGAGAAACCGGACAGTGGCATGGGCGTCTTCCGCGTGTTCTCCCATCAACGCCTGGTTCTCCTGCCGCAACAGCTTTTCCACATGAGCCTGGAAATCAAGCAGCTTTTCGCCCAGGTCCATCTCGCCCAGCAACAGAGCAACGTGGACGTTCTGGCGCTTCAGCTTGGCTTTCAAGTCGCCCACCTGGATTTCGAGATTGGAGGTTCGAGACTGGCTCTTGTGGAGATCTTTCTCCAGAGCTTCAATCTGAAGACTCTGGTGAAACAGTCGTAGTTGTAGTTGACAAGACGTGGGGTTGGTGTTGCTGTTTTGTAGCTGACTTATGTACCGAGACTCGGAAGTTGTGTCTGACGGCTTGATGGTTAGAGAAGGAGCTCGTTCAAAGGTAGTGTCGGCAGCAAAAATTGGTTCAACAGTAGAGTCGACTGAAATAGTTGACTCAGCAACAGAGTCAACAGCAACAGCTGACTCGGCAACAGAGTCAACAGCAACAACTGCCTCAGCTCTAGAGTCAACTTGCTTGCCGTCTTTGATCATTGTCGTCCTGACGTTAGCTGGGTCGTTCTTATCTCTCAAAAAGCTCATACTCACATGTTGCACAAGGCGTGACACGGTTGATTTCGTCAGAGACTGAACAGAGGCTGAGATGGAAAAGCCAGCTAAATTTATATACCTAGAGGCTGGACACCTAAGACACATACCAGACGAGTCGTGTTCGAAACACATCAAGACCAATGTACATAACTACTATATTGAAAACAAGACTGCACCTTTTCCTCATTACATCGCCAGTCTATCAAAAACATATAGCACTGGTTGACACCGAAATGTAGCTCTGGAGCTGCTGATTCCATCTATCCCATTCATATTCGTGTTACCCGCTTCCTTCCTCCTGTTCTGGCCCCTTTTAGATTTTTCCTTCTGACCCATCCTATACCACCACCCGAGACGGTTTCATTGTCTCCTGAAATTTGGGGCTGACACTGTCCTATTTTTAAGCTTAAGGTTATCGTGTGGCCGATAGTGCATACTTCGAAACCTTATCCAAAAACATCATTAGGTGACAATTGGGAACGATACAACGAGTTTGTAATTAGTGGTAGAGAAGATGTCCAATGATTGAACTGTCGTAAAAATCGTTTAACAGCTTTACTTACAGTTTTGTCTCACAAGAAGTCCCATTTTAAACATCAGCCTTTCCACTTAACCTCATGAGGCTAGACCAAGACAATCCACATCAATGCCGGTACATTACCAATACGAGTAAATTCAAGCAAGATCGGTCAGAGAAAGGGATATCCACATTCTCCTTTGTCAGATCACGTGACCCAAACCTCACGGTCGCTGCCACATGACCGGGTGTGTATATATGTGACATATTGAGCCAGTATTGATTGCGACGTGACCAAACCCTTTTTCACGTGACTACAACCGTTCTTCACGTGACCAAACCCCCTTTCACGTTATTACACCACCCTTACACGTGACTCACTCCACTTGCACGTGACCACACCATCTCACAATGAACCTACCACTAAGAGGAACTTTCAAAACCGGACCGAGAACTGAAGACGTTTTTGACGAGCTACAGAGAACATCTGAAATACTCACCCCAGAGAGTATGTGCGGTCACGTGACCTTATTACCCCACGTGACCGAACCACCCCACGTGACCCCCTCCGAGTACGACTTTTCAAGCTTCACCGGTCTTTTCGATTCTGATCCACCAACCGACAAGACTCTATCATCCCCTGTTATTCACGATTTTTCAGACTGGCTCGATTTCTCATCGTGTGCTGCTGAATCAGCTCCTAAATCTCAGTTCAAAGTCTCGAAACCAAAGCCCATCAAACCGCAGCACATCAAACTAGAAAAAAACCTGAACCACGTGATATCCGCAAAGCCCCAGGCCAGTCCTATCGCAGCATTTTTTTCTGAACTGAGAGCTGGCTGGGACGACAAGAAGGTCGCTGCCAGTGTGGTTGTAGGCAAGATTTTCAAGAGTTATGGAGATACACACAACGTGCAGCCCCTTGAAGTGAACGTGGACGTGAACGTGAACAAGGCTTCTTCCCAGGAACCTCTTAACACCAGCTACATGCCCTACTCTCCGTCTCAATGGGGGTTTGTCAGTTCCGAGTTTCGGAAACTGTGGGATGAGTTAGAGGATTGCGTCAACTGAGGGTGTGAGAGATACAGACTTGTTTATCGTGTACGGAATACAGAATTAATTGATTTACCACATTCCTTCAAATCGTACAATAGTCTACATTGTTGCAACAATTATATATACAAGGGTGTCAGATCCAATCGCCGTCCAACCTGCTTAAAAAGTGCACACTGGCAAATAAAAGTCCTCCACGACCCAGTACCGTCGCTTGATTCCATCCCAGACATGGCCATCGTCTCCAGTAACGTCCTTGTTGACCTTGATCACCTCATACTCGACGTTGAGGCCGTACTCCTGAAGATCCACCTCCACCACGTTCTTGTACACATCATAGCAGACCTGTCGATCGGCTCCAAGACCGTTAAAGAAGGAAAAGACGCCAGTGGGAGCCAGCAGACCGACCACGTGGTCAAAGAAGTCCACCAAGTCGCTGTAGTTTTCCGAAAACGTGTCGTAGTACATTCCATCAAAGTACACTCCCTGACTAAGCAGCTCGGGAAGAGTATCCTGCCATCTTCCCACCAAAACAGTCACTCCGGGCTTGTCCATCCACCCGTCCTTCTTCATCTTTTCCAGAACATCGGGATGAGCTTCACAAATGTAATGCTTGGAGGGCTTTTTGGACTGCAGATAAGTGTCGATGATTCCAAGTCCAAACCCAACGTTCAGAACCACGGGGCCTTCCGAGGCGTTCTTGTCGGCGCGAGACACAAGCAGATCCGCGCTCTTTTGCATAATCTCGTCCTCCCAGTCCATCATGACTCCGTCGTTCTGAGTGGTGATCAGAGTCTTGTTGTCGTCAGTGTACGTCAGCTTATCCTTGAGATAATCCATTTGAGAGCCGGCCAGATCGACTTCCTTTGCTGCTGCTGCTGATTCGTTGTCCTTGCTCTTCTCCTCCTGACCATCCTTCTTTGCAGAATCACCAACCAACTCAGGAACATCCTCCTCCATAGCCTCTCCATCAACAACAACCTCGAGACCAGCCTCCTTGGCTTTCTTAATAGCGTCAGCAATAGCCTGCTGGATATCGCCAGTCTCCTCTCCTTCCTCCTCCTCCTCCTCCTCCTCATCGACCTCCATATCTTCGTCCTCGTCGTCGCTCAGGAACTCGACGTTTTCAGACTTGTTGATTCGTCTCAGAAACACCTCGGACCGGGTTCCGGCAGCCACAATCTCGTTGTAGACGCTCGCCAGAACCGAGTCTCGAGCCGCACCCTTGCTTCGGTCCCAGGCAATACAGCCCGGAGTCTGGCCTTGCTCGTCCAACAACATCCAGCCTGCGCCCCATTGGAACAATTCTCGCATCATTTCCAGAGCAGTCTCGAGCTCCTCCTTTGAAGCGTCGCTGGGGAAAGACGAGCAAATCACGTGCAAGGGCGTGGTGCCGTCGATGGTGATATCGCCCTGAATGATCTCCTTCTTCTTGGTCGCCTCCTCCTCGTCGGTAAACAGCCCCAGATCGGACGTGGTGATGGTGGCGGGAATGTCCTTGCGCAGCATCTGCCGAACCGTCTCCAGATGAGCCTGCTTTGTGATGGGCCGCTCGGTGAACGAGCACGCTTCAAACAGACTCTTTCCCAGCTTGGTTTCTTCTTCGGTGAACGACATGGCGGGTGTAACAGTAGCGAATTCGTCGGTTTATCTATCAGTTCTCTCAACTGCTTTCTTTTTGTACCGGACCTTTTGGTGTCAGTGTGTCTGTTTCTGTTTCTGTCTCTGCCGCCGAACGTAGAGTCGCAATTATCAAATTAGACTAATGCAAGCTTGTGTGGTGACAATTGGTAGAATGGCGGAAAAACAGCAGTGGCTTCGAAAATAACAGCGCGTCGCAATCAACGTTCTCGTCGTCTCTCTCTCTCTCTCTATCAATTCTCCGACAAACGTCTCGTCTTTAAGCTGGAAAAAAATCTACAGCAATTTTCCGACGCATGCATGAGCTTAATCATCATTTTGCGTGCAAAAAGCCTGATGTCGCCAACAAGTACGGGCCGTTGTGGGGTAGCGGGCCGTCCGATGTGCTTTGGGGCGGTATATATCAGATGAGAAGTGCCCGATTCTCCGATTCAGGCTTTCTCCGCTGTATTTCGAGCCGCTATACGTCGAATCGGATGACGCACATTTTTGGTTCACGGAGATAAGCGGCTGAGCATATTCAGGGGGGTAGAACATTGGTAAAGATGGGGGTTTTGTTGGAGATCTGAAGACGAAGGGATTTAAAAAATTTGATCACAAATCGCAATAAATCAGGGGAATTCCAGCCATATACCTCTTTTGTACACAGCCTTTTTTTCCAAATAACCACCCCTCAATCTCTGCCTCCACCTGGATCCGCCGT
The DNA here is from genome assembly GCA_900519085.1 of Yarrowia deformans. Classification (NCBI taxonomy): domain Eukaryota; kingdom Fungi; phylum Ascomycota; class Dipodascomycetes; order Dipodascales; genus Yarrowia; species Yarrowia deformans. The sequence goes on along the minus strand of ULGY01000009.1, from coordinate 378,909 downwards.
TATCCGCGGTTATTTTCAAGATTCACCTCCAACTCGAGAAATACACACTCTAGAAAAACGCCTGAAACGCCATTGCAATACCCCGCCTCAGAAAAGGGCCATTGAGCCTTCTGATCCACTCTTAACGGGCCTAGACGGCCCAAACGGGACACTTCAGACCCCGGCATTTAACTCCGACGCGTACATAACAGAACGGACGTCTTCCAGTTCAGCAGCAACTGATCCGCCTAGTCCTGAGACCCTCTGTAGACGTCCAACAGTGCGCAGACATGTATGTACGGAGTACTCGTACTGTACCAGGTATCTCCTTCTGTGCACTTTCCGTACTTTGTAAATTCTACAACCCCACAAGGTGCTCCAGTCAAAGTTGCATATCTCCACCGGTTACGAGGACTTTTTCATAAGAGATCTCCTATAACCTTCCTCTTGGGGATGACGTGATTGTCTCCACTGTACACTCGTATACGGCTTTTGCTTTTTGCTTTAACCGCCGCGTTTTTTTCTTGGTTGCTGGGTTGAAGTGCTTTTGGCAGAACCAGGTTTGGTTGCCATCAAAGTGGACGGACTTGCACCCAAACTCCGTCGGCGCGATAACGGGCAAGTCACGTGATTGATGACAGATCCGGTGGTGTTTGGTGGGTGACCTGGCTTGATATCGTTTGAATCAGTATATCGTTAGTCGATGTACCGGTACCAGTAGCTGTTCCGTTTTCCTTACTTTTTTATTATTATTTTTCACCCCTTCTCCCTCAGGTTATGACTAAAACCAACAAAAGTTGTTGACCACTTAGTTCACATCCCAACTCTAACTCTACCAGCCTCTCCACCATCGTAAGATACCGGTACTTGTAATTATGTACGGTGGGGTTGAGAGTAAGACAGGGACTGACAAATCACAATGAGAGACATTAACGGGATCTTTTCAATGGCAGCCTACGATTAGTCAGCATATGACCTACACCGCATCTCAATCGTCCCTTGGACAAAATGCGCGATTTTTCAACTGCTTACGTAATGGCTCCCGAATAGCCCCCAATTTATTATCCAAATCTCCTCATTAGGAGAAGCGCAGGTTTTGTGCGTAAATCATGCGTTCATGAAACGTCATATACTTTGTGGAACAGTTTTGCTGATTTCTCGCGGTTCACAGTAGTAACAGTTTTAGTGTTGGTACCAATACATCCGCCTCATTTTTCCGACTCCATCGGTAATTGTTTCATCTTTCCAGAACCATTAGTCATCAGTTTACCGCATTATAATTATCCACCTCCAAGTCTCGAATCTTGCTCCCAATCACGAGGTGGCAAACAGGGGGTCATGTTAGAGCCCCAAATAAGCCACCGTACAGGGGTGGTTTATTGGGTCACGTGAGGTCACGTGACGCGAATAGCGATCTGCTGGCTAATCCAGTGTTTTACTCTGCCCCTATTAGTCATCTGACGAATATATCTGGTCCCCAACCGCACGCCACCCTGTTGGCCCACAAGTAATTTCCAGCCAAAGGTGTTTTTCCCAGCGTCAAGGCTGTTTTGGGTTTTCGAGAAATTTCCCTAGAATCCAAAAAAAAAATAATAATAATTCTACGTGTTTTCTATGGTCACGTGAACAAGATAGTTGTGTTTGTCTGACCGGGCCGAGTCGATAGATACCTATCAAACCTTATATGACGCCGATTTGGGTCCGCATCTTTGCACCTTCCTCAATCTCCACCTTGTGCTCATGTGAACTTTATGTGGCAGGGACACACACAAACACCTTGTTTCCTGTGCATACATACAAGTACAAGTACACCACACCACACGACAACATAGACCCTTTTGCGAGCATTTTGAGGGTGCATTTTTCCAGCGGCGCTTCATCGAGATAATCTGCGAGTTCCCCCGGCAACGAGTCCATCTGTTCGTTTCTGTGACTACGTCCCCCCCTTGTTCCTTTTTTGTGACTGACGACCGTCTCTGCTTGACTAGTCACAACAACAACGACACCTCACACCAACCCCGACATATCCACAGCGACACAAATAGAGGCTGTGTGCCATCGTCTGTGAGTTACCAGTTCTGCATTTCAAGTGAGTATTTTTGGGCGAGGAGAACGGCAAGGCGTGCCATCTTGTGGCTGTATATGCGTGGACGAGCTCTGTGTGTGTGTTCTGTTGGGTGGTGTGTTCAGTTTGGTGGTGTGTGTGTCTGTTTGGCGTGTTTGGGTCTTTGTGTTTGGACTCTGGTTGTGCGATTTGTGTGCTGCTCTTGCTGCCTTTATTACTGGTTTCCAGACCCACACAAGTTGCAAGAGCAAGCGACGTGAGCCCGAGCCGTGTGATCGAGTTTGGTATGTACCAACCAACCAACCACAGCAGGTGGACCCAGACTTGGAGAGCCTAGGCACTGGACACACAAAGACACGCCCCGAGCGATGAACCGTAGTCCACGTTGAAAGGTCTCCCTTCGACGCCACTGGACACTCCCTATGGATCACATGGTACAAGTATCGTACAACCACTGCTTGCCTTTTTGTCACCAATCTAACCCAGCCGCTAATTAACAAAACGACACTAGACAGACTACCTTGTCGATCAAAGAGTGAGTACGAATTGTGAAGGGTGGGTTCTGAGGTGTGACGGTATTTCGTTGAGCAGGATGCAGTCTACGGTTTGGGGCCGTTCTTTCTTACGATTATTGGCGAGATGTGCTCACTGGATCATCCATGGTGATTCCCTGGTACCACGAAAATCGCTTGCTGCAATGCACAAGACCTTTTGCCTCTATAAGGCGAGCAGTGGCGATGCCATGATCACCGTCATTTTGCGACATTCACCCTCTGACGTCTGTCACATGCCACCTTCCACCCCTCGGGCTTTTCTCGATCCAGTACGTACTAACCCCAGCTTTACTTTCTCTTCTTTCTTCATACTCCACACAACATCACACACATTATGTACTCGGACGATGTGGCAAGTGTCACGAGCAGTGACAATGAGCAGGTGGAAAGCGACTCCATCCGACGAGCTCTGCGACGCTCCGCTCTTCTGCGGTCAGCGTCCAACCGTCACGGTGGCTCGACCGTGAACCGATCGGGAGCCTCCTCTCCCACCTCGTCATCGTCCAACTCCATCCAGTCCGCCGAAACGGACTCGGACATTGACATGGACGATGTGGCCGACGGAGACGGCGTGGAGCCCGACAAGGACGCGCCCGTCCACCAGCTCCCGTCAGAGCTGCTAACCGTCATCTTCACCATGCTGCCAGAGCGACGAGACGTGCACAGCTGCCTGCTGGTGTCGAAAACGTGGTTCATGTCCTGCGTCGATCTGGTGTGGTTCAGGCCCCATCTCCCCAAGGACCTCACACGGCTGCAGCAGCTGTTGCGCACGTTGAAGCAGCCCGTAGGCTCGCAGACGGTGCCCTACTCGAGTTACATTCGGCGGCTGAACCTCACCAACCTCACGGGAGAGATGACCGACGAGCTGCTCAGCGGCGTGGCCGTGTGCACTCGACTGGAGCGACTCACACTGGCCAACTGCACAGCATTATCGGATGCCAGTCTGGTGCCTGTGCTGCAACAAAACTCGGGGCTGCAGTCTGTTGACGTCACCAACGTCAGCCACATCACCGACGCGACCATCCAGGCTCTGTTGCCGTCCAAGCGGCGTCTGCAGGGTCTGTACGCTACTGGGTGTGCCAACATCACCAACGCTGCAATCGTGGCGCTGGCCACCGAGTGTCGTCTGCTCAAGCGCATCAAGGTCAACTCGTGTCCCAACGTGGAGGACGAGGCCGCCATGGCTCTGGTGGACAACTGTCCGCAGCTGGTGGAACTCGATCTGCACGAAAACAGCGCGCTGTCGGGCTCCGTCGCCACCGAGGCCTTACGCAAGCTTCCGAACCTGCGGGAGCTGAGGGTGGGACAGGTCACTGGCGTGACAGACGCATGTTTCCTGGGCTTCCCGGCCCGTCCGCAGTTTGACCGGCTGCGAATCATCGACCTCACAGCTTGCAATGCCATCACCGACGCCGCCGTCGATCGACTGGTCACGTGCGCTCCGAAACTGAGACATGTGGTGCTGGCCAAGTGCACACGCGTGACCGACCGCAGCATACGGTCCTTGCTGCGCCTGGGCAAGTCGCTGCACTATCTGCATCTGGGCCACTGCGCCTCCATCACCGATGCAGGTATCGCGCAGCTGGTGCGGGCCTGTCAGCGTATCCAGTACATTGACGTGGCCAACTGCAGCCAGCTCACGGACGCAGCCGTTGAAGACCTGTCGTCGCTGACTAAGCTGCGGCGGATCGGGCTGGTCAAGTGCGTCAACATCACCGACGCGGCCATCTACGCGCTTGCAAGCCGGTCTGGCTTTGAGGCTTCGCTGGAGCGGGTGCATCTGTCGTACTGTGCCGGCATCAGCATTCCCGCCGTTCTGCGGCTCGTCAACGTGTGTCCTCGTCTCACACACTTGTCTCTGACGGGAGTTACGGCGTTCCTGCGAACCGACTTCCGTCAGTTCTGCCGAGAGCCTCCGCCAGAGTTCACCCAGCATCATCAGGCGCTGTTCTGCGTCTTTTCTGGAGATGGGGTGAAGCGGCTGAGAACCCATCTCAACCAGCTGGCTGAAGCGGACATGGGATATCTGCTTGGAGGAGGGGGCTTTGCTGGGCTTGGTCCCGCAATGGGCGGTGGACTCGGAGGTGGGGTCGGTACCGCTACGCTGGAGGAGCTGATTGCTGCTCAGCGACGGGTGCGACACATTGTGAACGAGGTGTTCCCCGATGGCCGCCAACATGGCGGTCTGGACGGACTAGGCATGGATGGCATTGACCCGCTGGCTCAGTTGGAACACGTCCATCACATTGAGCGGGTCATGGCGCGGCTGGAGATGGAGCGCCAGGAGGGACTGGAGCAGCGGCACCAGCTGGAGCAGCGGCAGCTGCGGGAGGGATTCCGACAGGCCGACCAGCGACAGCTTCGAGAGGGATTTGGCCAACCCGAGGGTCAGCCTGCTCCTCCCGCTGTGCTCCCTGTTCTGCCCGAGGGTGGAATGCCTGCTGTGGACCAGCCTGCTGGTATTCTGCCTACGGTGGGGCAGCCGCCTGTTGTTCAACGGGGTCTCGAGCGACAGATGCAACAGTACAACGAGGCGTTGCAGCAGTTGCAGATGCTGGAGGGTCGGCCCGAGGTGGACCAACAGCTGGTAGCCGAGCTTCGACGACAGGTGGAGCAGCATGGTCGAGACATGGGACAGGGCGAGTGAGCCCGCGTAGAGGAGAAAGGTATAGGTTTAATTTATTAGCTGCATGGATCGCTGAATTGTGGGGGTGAAGGGAGAGAAATTTCTGTGGTGTACCTAATACGGCAACTGTGTCAAGGGTACGATCAGCCATAGTTAGTAGTCTTTGTTTTGCCTGGGACACTTGCTCCAGTCACTGATTGGAAGGTCAGCGGAATAGTCAGGGATTCGTTGTGGGCTCAACCCGATGCTACAGTGCAATATAGGACTATCAAGCCCCTCTTGCTTCTCCTAATGCACATTAAAAAAAACCCTTTCGTATTTGTATATAGCTGAGATCGACGCCAAACTCTCAAATGAAGACCATGAATAGGTCTCTTGAACGCAACACCCATATTTCTGGCGTCCATCTTGTTGCTTTCACCGTCTGCTTTGGTTTCTGTTCGGGAATGTACCATCTCTTCAGGCCAGTTCTACGACTACAGCATAACTCCAGACACTGTATTCATAGAGCTGCTCATGTTCATCTAGTGTTGAAGTTGTCGAGCATGTTACTCTTTATTATAACGTCCCAAGTGCTTATTCGCAATGGTTTATCAAGGGAGAAAGATGTGAGTACATCTCAGCATACTTATACTGAAGAACGGACCGTAGATACTAGAAACCGTTCGAATCATCAGAGAACGGGGAGTATAATCGTATGACATGGATGGTCATCTAGAAGGTTGCTAACAAAGATACTCCATTTCCAAGCCCTTGCCTGACTACAGTACAAGTATACAAGAACACAGGAAATGTAAATGTACTTTTAGCAGGGAAAATGACCAGATGCTTGTATTTGAACGCCAGCTGGAGTGTCTGTCGACGTCAGAGACAAAACCAACGGCTTAAGATTGAACTCTCACCCCGCCCGGTCTTCTCAGGAATACTTGCTGGTTGTGCGAGATAAATGAGACTCATATAGAGACCGAATTAAAATAGAGCACCACAGCCCGAAAAACAGTTCTAATAGACAAGAAGACTTTTAAAACAGAATTTCCTCAAGTAGGCAATTCCAATTATATACTACTTACCGGTATATTACAAGTACGCAACACAGCCGAAGTGCCGTCTTTCCGTAAATGCAAGCGTGTACACTGTGTACACTGTGTGTACCCACCGTTCGAGTATCTCAAATTCGATAGAAACAGCTTATATGCTCTCCGATTCTATCACGTGACCAAACACCATCTCAAATAACACTTGTAATCACACCAGCTCTCACCTCGGCTTTCAGGGTAAATTCGGCTAAGACCCCGTATCCGGTTAATCCGGAGTGAAACATGTGCAAACAAAGGTCTCGGGGGGACGGCATCCGAAAAGAGCCCGTGCGAGACAGATGTCTCGGGAGATGATGTCTCAACAAAGAGAGGACTCAAGAGTTTCACCCTATCGCTATGGGGCTTCCCTGCACTATGAGCTAAGAGGTCTCACTTTGCCAAGTTGATTAGTTATCTCAGGGTGGGGCTCAGGGTGGATATCTTCGTATAGAGAATAGACTGTGTCATTAGAGGCTTCGATTGGGTTGCCGGTGGGTATTTTTTGTTATGTTTTATCAGCTCTTTGGAGGTGTTTTGAACATTGGTGGTTCGATTTCTCGATAAGATGGACCTGCTGTGTTCCGAATTGGAAAGGTAAGAGAGAATCTCTTGACAGTCGTTCAAACGAGCTCATACACAAAAGCAATTACAACAGATAGATACACAAGTTCTTCACTTTGTCTACCGCGCCCTGAAGATATTATTCATCTCATCTCAGGTTCTTCCCCGCAAATCTCCGACAAGAGATCGTATAATCACATCAACGAGAGGTACGCGATCCGCCTACACAATAAGATGATCATCTATCAGATATTAGACAGTTTCCGGCGACTTGACTGCCCTTGTATGGTTTATACGAGCGTTTGTCTGTGTTGATTGGCATTGAAAGTTGTTGGTCCATGATTTTGACCCCGACTAGATGAAAATAACTAATTTGAGCCAGAACAAGTCGTATAAATTAGATGGAACCATTTCAGAGGTGAAATCGTACACTCTGAGCCCCATTAAACACCACCAACCACCACAAGTCGCTCTGACCATTTTTGAATCAATTTCCCAAGTCCATTTCATCTCGCTACTTTGTCCAAATGCAATCTGAGACAGGTGCAGGGGTATGAGATAAGTGCCACTTTACAATCGTTAGATCGGGGAGTGCCAGCAACGATTGCTTTTGCGTTCGATGATCATCTGTGGCAAAAGAGAGACGAAGCACTCTGTCGCTTTTCGTTGCTTCTTCTGCCGTGCTTTTCTGCCGTCTACTTTTTGTGGCACACAGAATATTCGACGCCTGGGCTTGCGGCACCTTCACGTGACTACATGCGGGGGAAAACCTAAACTGCTAATGTCTTTGTTCTAGCCCCCCCAACGGGTTCCCCTCATCCATGTGATAAATGGCCAGTCCCGCCAGAACTTCATGTTGACTTATCCGGTGACGTTCAAAGTTGTTCTGACGCATTTGTGGGGTCTCGAGACCGTTACTATCGACTTGCCGATCACTTCTGACGTCCCGCAGATGAAGTTTTTGGAAGCCCTTCTTTTCCATTTTGGGTCCAACTAATTAAGCTTTTCTTTGAATGGGGGAAATAGACTTTATGCACCTTCCCCACATCAGAATCCACTTGTACAGAACACATGAACACATGAGCTCAAGAGACCTTTTGTGGGCAGGGCAAAATGTCTTGGTGTTATACGGCTATGGACTGGGCTGTCTTGTGTCTATCAGTCTGGTTCAAGCTTTCACCGATTCGTTTTCACAGTATGTAAAGTATAGACGTCGTGGTGTTCCAACCCATGCACAGTAGCGTAAATGACACCTGTTAAGACGGGATTACCGACGGGAGGGAGAGTGTCAAGAATGGCTGACAATGCTGATAATTCTGACACTTTTTTCCGGTTTTTTCCAGCCCTTGTATCTACCCCCAACTTGTCTTATTTCGACTGGAATCCTACATGTCTCACCTTCCCCGCATGGGAAGATCAGCAGTGTGGGGTACAGGGTGCAGAAGGGTGGTTGTTGCAAGGTGCAGGGCGCATGGGGGTGTATAGTGAGGAATAGCAAGGACGGATGCGCAGAGGCGAGCGGTGTGGTGCGTTGTGACCAATCAAGCTGGGCAATAAGGGGGTATGTATGTACGAGGTGTACGTGTGCAGGAGGCGAGTGTATGAGCCAAAGGCTAAACATAGGGTTTGGATCCAAAAGTGGACAGAGTTAATTTTGTGTTGCCCCCACGGAAAAATAGCACTCGGAAGATTAGCTGGGTGCTGTCTGGGGTAATCTTTTACACTTCTAGATACAATCTGCAATAGCCTGGCTCCATTTTCTCAACACCGCACATTTGGACCCACTTCGACAAGCCCCTGACCACTTTCGCCTAGCGTCTCTGCACACAACACTCCACACTAGCAAAGCCGTTTCTTTTGCAGACAAGCGACTTCTTCTTTTTCCACACACACAAACACACACCACACGCCTCTACTAGTCAGTTATTATTGTGCCACATCAAGCGACAAGCACCATGAGCACCCCTTCGCCTCCGCCTTTGCTCTCCTCCAGCTCGGGCGACTCTTCCAACGCCTCTCTCGCGACTCTCAACATGAACAACAACCAGCAGCACATGAATCGGGTGAGCATCCAGAACCTGTGCAACGATGGCGCCAGCATCAAGAGCGTCAGCAGCGGCCACAGCAGCAACCGACGAGGCTCCATCCAGGACATTCTCAACGACGAGCCCATGGGCGGCGTTCCCGGCAACGGCAACGGCAGCACCATCAACAGCCCGCCCATGTTCGCTACCAACAGCCACTCTGTCAGCAACACCCCCAATGGCGTGCCAAATGGCGCCACGCCCCGATACAGCCAGAACGACTACTTTGCGGCAGAGACTCTGGGGAACCTCAAGGCGACCTCCGCCATGAACCATGGTGGTGGCGCTGGCCATGTCACCTCGCCCCCTCCCAGAGCCCATAACCCGTTCGAGGTGCCCATTCAGATCCAGCCCGGGTACCAGCCCTTGAAGGGTCTTTACAGTGACGTGAGTATGAAGAAGAAGAAGGATAATAGAAGGTAATGGGTTTTGGTGGTATTTTTTGGTGGTACTCGAATTGTGACATTTTGACATTGTTGGCATGGTTGGTGCTTCTGATATCAGGCTTCAAGAACACACAGACACTGAAATAAGAGTACAACATGATATGGCCGACGTGAAACATGATCGTCAGAGTCTTGAATCACTCGTGTAACACTTTGTTGCACTGCTTCTCATGTTGAACACCTTTGTTTGGGTCAGTTTGTGTGGCATCCAATTGGGTAGTTGTACACCATGACTCTGGTTGTGGTATCACTGACAGATGATCTCATGCACCCCAGCTCCTGTTCCATTTTCGTCACGTGATTCCAGCTCTCATTCATCGTGACTGCTGTGTTCTCTCTTTTCTCGTCTTGTCTCGTCTTATGTCGTCTCTTTACCCCTCCTCATCTCTCGTTGTGGTACACTCACGGTGACACGGGCCTTGTGTGTGTTCATGTGAGTGTGTGTGGCTCGGTGTGGCCGTTTCTCCATGGTCTTTTTTTTTTTTGGCTTGTCTACTCCCCGGCTACGCCCTCGCCCACATATATCTCGTTTTCTACGTGCATGTGATAGTTATGATTATGCCCGTGATTGTGATTGTGCCATGATAACCATTTTCCGCGCGGTGTGATTGACGATCAGGGTCTTGGTGGGTGCCTCTTTAGCTTTTTGGCTTTGCTATTTTCGCTCTAAGAGCTGAGCGTGAAAATGCACGTGAGCTAAAAATGTCCCAACACACACCGCCAACAAGCCCCCGATCTGACTGTTGAGCCTGTTGGGTGGCAGAGGCAGAGAGAGGAGAAACAAGGCGCGTTAAGACAGATGATGAGAATTTTCGAGACAGAACAATGGAGAGGAGCAAAGGGGAAAACGGGAAGACGGGAAAAAGGGGAAAAAGCACAAAAATCACAAGCACATGTCACATGGCCGAATTCATGCCAACCAGGCCGGAAAGAACAGATGAAGGAATACGAGGTGCAGAAGTGTCATTCAGCTATTGTCGTTGTGGTGGTGGTGGTGGTTGTGGTGGTGGTGGTGCTGGAGTACTGTGTCCCACTTTGTCCACGCGTTTGCCTATTATGTTCGTCTTGTTCTACGACACACAAATGCGTGAATTAGCGGTGGGAGTCTTGATGGGCCGTTTTTGTGGCCATCTATGACGATGTGTCGTGGCACACAGTCCCCCATGCCGATTTTTAATCACCCACCGCTGTTACACTACCCTGGCACAATCACATCGCCGATCCTTTCTGTTTCCGCCCTACAATGTCTCAAGAGTAGCGCCTCTCCACCTCGACTATCACATGAGAATGACGTCTGATTTTTCGACTTTTGAGTTTTCAGATGCATAAGCTGAGGATAGCGAGCAAGTGCAGGGGGTGTTACAGTGGTTGTGGAGGGGGCGGGAGGGACTGTTGTCTGGAGTCTTTGGTTCCTGACAGATACCACCAGGCACACATACAAACGTCCATGAAGAACACTCTCCACCTCCATCCCAACCCTTTTTCCCGCACCAGCCACACAACGCCTTTCTCCTCACCACCGCCTTTTCTCACAACCATTTCCAGCTTCCATACTAACCCAGACCTTTCCTCCCAACGCACCCAACTCAAACCTAAACCCTAACGTGCACAAAACACATGAACGTGATACTGCAAACTTCCCCTCTGATAAAGGCGCTGTGCCCATATCATCTCAGCACAACCACATCTCCACCCCCAACACGACCTTTGCCACCTCGGGAGCCCAGAGCCAGTACCACCGGCTCCAGAACACCTCCAAGACCTTCACTCGCGACAGCCCCTACCATTCCAGAACCCCCTCGGTGGATGACGACGGAATAAGACAAGCATCGTTTCTCAACAGAGTCTACCAGTCCTCCAAGTCCTACAGTCCTCGATTCCGCTACGGAGCAGAGATAGTCGAGCGGTGGGCCAGTTCTGAAAACACAAACGGAGCAGCAGCAGTTACACAAACCCCAGGCTCAAACAGCAACCACAGCAGGAGCAACAGCAACAGCAACAGCAACACAACGCCAGCCATGCCCAAAGCTCTGTCTTCCAAGTCGCTGGACGCAGCCAGTATCCATATGGCCTCGAACGGCGCCCCTCCCCTGATACAAAAGTCGTCGCTGCACGACTTTGAGCGCCTCAAATCGGGAATTGACGACATTCAAAACTCGGACACCAACGGCACCCAATACAGCGTCGACGTCGGGTCCCAAGGTCTGCGCATGCGGATCCAGACCCAGGGCTACGCCCCCAGCAGCGGCAACAGCAACAGAGGCAGCCCCGTGCCGCAGTCGCCGGCCCTGTCCACCACCACAACCACCTCGTCTGGCTCCACCTCGGCAGCAGCATCCAGAGCCACCTCTTCTCCGGTGCCACAACAGTCTCAGGCTGCTGCTGCCGCCGGAGCCGCCGGAGGTCCCCGGCCTGGCCAGCCCCGGTCCGCATGGCAGGAGGTGCTCATCAGCGCCACGTCGCTGGCGTCGCTGTCCCAGGACTCGCGAAAGCGACTGCGGTACTGTCTGCATCTGCTCAAGCTGGCCAACGCCCATTTGGCGTCCACCGTCACCAAGCTGCAGGGCGCCATTGCCGAAGAGACCGCATACAGCTTGGCGCAGTCGATTGCCGCCAACCACGTGCCCCACAACGAGCGCCAGGCGTACCTGCATCAGCCGCCGTCCACCGAGCCCGCTCTGTCCATCACCGCGCTCAAGGCCGACGTGGTGTCCACGATCCGCAAGATCATCAAGGTGGTCAGCCAGTACGCCGGCAACAGTCTGCCCGAGCCGGCTCGGTCGCACATTCGAACCTACATTCTGGGCCTGCCCTCTCGATGGGCCTCCACCACCGCTTCCACTAACATCACCCCCACCCGGTCGCCTGCCGGATCGCAGTCCCCCGTGGGCTCTCCCAAGGAGTGCGTCACTCCGGACCACCAGGGTCCTCCTCTGCCGACCAACACGGTGTCGTCCCCCGTCCCCGAGGGCCCCTCCGACGAGCAGCTGTCGCGGCATCGAATCGAGGTCGAGGCCGGCGGCAAGGTGCTGATTCTGGCCAACGAGGCCCTGGACATGCTGGGAAACATCATCAGCATTGTGGACGGCACGCTGGAGCGGGCTGAGGGCTGGTGCGAGGGCATCAACCGGGTCAAGCAGCGGGTCGGGCTTGGAGAAGCCGCTCCCGCCGCCGGTGGAGCTGCAGGAGCAGCTGGAACATCTACTGAGGCGCTCAACGAGGCCGCCGCCGCCGCCGCATCGTCTTCCTATTCTGCCGCTGACAACTCCACCGACCAGGACGTTGAAATGGGAGATGCCTGAGGCGACGACGACGACAACGACGACTAAGACGCATCGGGGAGGTTTAGGAAATGCATGACGAATGATACAACAGCAACAGCAACAGCACAAGCAACACACAGCATGAAAGCATGACGATTTGAATAGCGGATGATGACGACAGACACACACTACAACAGAGAGGATAGCATAGGAACAACATATTACATGCACTCACAACACCACATACACAGGACAACGACGGCAGCAGCAGCAGCAGCAGCAGCAACAGCAGCAGGACCCAGGGGGGGTTATGCACCCCTCATAGGCAATGCACCACACCATAGCACACCCCTCTCTCTCACACTCACACTTATGGTGTACAAGTAGCTATGGTGGGACATTTTCGGTCATCTCTCTTGTGTGCGTGGCGCGGTCTTTGACATTGGCGTCAGTCAACGGCTTTGGTTTTGTTTCGACTGGCCCGGCCAGTTTCGGACCCTGACATCAGTCTCGGCTCTTTTTCGGCCTCGGCTACCCGGTTCTCGGATGTCGGCGTCCCAAGGTTTACAACGGTGGAAAAGTCAAAGGTTGGTGGCGCTTGGGGGGTTTATTAGGAGGAGATGGGAGAGAGTCTGAGCCAAGCTAAGCTAAGCTAAGCAGCAGAGTTAGACTTGGGGCGACGGTTGATACCGACGTTTACCATTTTTATTTTTGACGCTGTTTTGTGAAGTGGCTACTACTGCATTTTGGTCTCTCGCACGGAGACTTTATTGTGGTGTGTGCCCATTGCTGGTCACGTGATGGCCCGGTGTGACGCCGGGTTGGTTGCGTGTTTCTCTTCCTCACCCCCCTTCCCCCTTTAGTTCCATCCGACATGTTCCGGCAGTTCTTTCCCCCGTTGCCCGTCTACCCCACAACCGACGGGTAAAATTTCTGGACGTGCAGAAACCTTTTTTGGCTTGCGCCTACAGCTTCCAGGGGGAGAGAGGATGGGACACACGATCATCACCGCGACAAGAGCAAGAGCAAGAGTACGAGTACAGCTGCCGCCGCCGCCGCCGCCATGAGCAAGTAGAGTTTATTTATATAATGCAAGGATTATGATGAGTTTTATATTTTGTGTGGTGGTTGTGTAATTGTTACTAATTGTACCACAAGTACAGTATGTTTGTCGAATGGATGGGCCATCTTTTAGCCATTATGGTCCCTGCTTTTTTAGCAGCTATACATGGTCTGTTCACGTCTGTGGAGCTCATTCTCGTGAGTGTACACTAGAGTTTGCTGATTGGGGTGAATCACCTTGCGTTTGATTGGCCAGAGAGGGGTTTGGAGGGACAGTTGAAAGTGGGTTGATGGGGGGATTTTTGGCTATCTAAAGGCGTGAATCGTTTTGAGTGAGTCGCAACAACAGCTCCACGTCTTTTTCCCCATTCAAATACCTCTTTTATCCCGTTCAAACAGACACCCTCTGGATTCTACCCCGACCAACAACCGAACGGTTAACTCTATTCTGGAGCGGTCGGAAAGATACATATAGATTGGCGGGTCGGGGTGTTGGAACCACCACTACCACTACACTACACACACGATGATTCGATCCAGTCGCCTTTTGCGAGTGAAGCCCCAGAGGGCCGTGCGCGGAGTCCAGCGAGCTTCTCAGGCCGCCGTCGCCGTTCACAACACACATATCCAGCGAGCCTCCGTTGCACCTTTGGTCCCCGGAGTCGGCGTGTCGCACTTTTCCACGTTCCGGGTTCTTCGACAGCAGGAGCAGCAAACGGAGCAGTTTTCCGAGGAGGAGCTGGACGTGCTCAACTCGGAGCGGGAGAAGGACTTTGTGGACGTGGCCATTGTGGGAGGAGGCCCCGCAGGTCTGTCTGCCGCCATCAAGATCAAGCAGCTTGACAACGAGCATGGCAACGGCGATCTGCGGGTCATTGTGCTCGAAAAGGCACCCGATATGGGCTCGCACATTCTGTCGGGAGCCGTGCTGGAGCCCCGAGCTCTGGACGAGCTGATCCCCGAGTGGCGAGACGATCCTCCCGAGCCCATGACTCTGGTCACCGAAGAGACCATGCGGTTCTTCACCAAAAAATGGGCCATCCCCATCCCCGAGCCCCCCCAGATGCACAACAAGGGCAAGAACTACATTGTGTCGCTCAACCAGGTGACCAAGTGGCTGGCCGAAAAGGCCGAGGAGGTCGGAGTCGAGGTGTACCCCGGCTTCTCCGTGTCCGAGCTCGTCTACCGAGATGGCAACGTGGTGGGAGTGGCCACCAACGACATGGGCCGAGCCAAGGACGGAAAGCCCATGGACAGCTTCGAGCGGGGCATGGAGTTCTACGCCCGAACCACGCTGCTGGCCGAGGGCTGCCACGGCTCTCTCAGTAAGCAGGCCATCTCCAAGTACGATCTGCGAAAGGACTCCGAGCCCCAGACGTACGGAATCGGCATCAAGGAGGTTTGGGAGGTCCCCGACGAGGTGTTCAAGTCCGGCTACGTCGCACACGGCCTGGGGTGGCCGCTCGACACCGAGACCTACGGAGGAGGCTTCATGTACCACTTTGGCGACAACCTGGTGGCCGTGGGTCTGGTCACTGGTCTCGACTACAAGAACCCCTACATTTCGCCATTCAAGGAGTTCCAGCGAATGAAGCACCACCCCTTCTTCGCCAAGGTTCTGTCCGAGGGAACCTGTATCCAGTACGGCGCCCGAGCTCTCAACGAGGGAGGTCTGCAGTCCATTCCCAAGCTCTCTTTCCCCGGTGGAGCTCTCATTGGATGCTCTGCCGGCTTCCTCAACGTGCCCAAGATCAAGGGTACTCATACTGCCATGAAGTCTGGTATGCTTGCTGCCGAGACCATTTGGGAGCAGTTCCAGGCCGAGAACGAGGCTGGTAAGCCCCTGGCCGTGGCCGAGGCCGAGGATTTGGAGCCCGAGTTGTTCCAGACCATCGATCTGGCCAACTACGAGAACAAGTTCAAGGACTCGTGGATCTACGACGAGCTGCACGAGGTCCGAAACGTCCGGCCCTCTTTCCACAACCCTCTCAAGAACTGGGGAGGTCTGCTGTACTCCGGTATCGACACCTTTTTGCTGCGAGGACGAGTTCCCTGGACTCTCAAGCACGCCACCACTGACTCTGCTGCCACCGAGCCTGCTTCCAAGCACAAGGAGATCGACTACCCCAAGCCCGACGGCAAGCTGTCGTTCGATCTGCTCACTTCCGTGTCTCGAACCGGAACCAACCACGAGGAGGACGAGCCCGTTCATCTGAAGCTGACTTCCGACCCTGCTGACGCGCCCTTCAAGATCAACACCGAGGCTGATCTGGCCAAGCATACCGCCGACAACTGGGAGAAGTACAAGGGTGTCGAGGCTCGATTCTGCCCCGCAGGAGTCTACGAGTACATTGAGGACGATGCTGGCGACGTGCGATTCCAGATCAACTCCCAGAACTGTATCCATTGCAAGACCTGTGATATCAAGGTGCCTGGCCAGAACATCAACTGGACCGTTCCTCAGGGTGGAGATGGTCCCAAGTACTCCATGACTTAAGTTGTTTGGTGCTGCCATCACCATCTGGGGTCATCATCAACCCTATCATAAGGCTCGTGAGACCACAACCCAAGTCTCACGACCCCCCAAAGTTGTATTTACTTACGTGTGTTTTGCACATCTGCGTCTTTGACGTTAATATCATGTTTTTTTAGATCACTCAGTGCTGTGCATTGAAACACCCCCTTCGGCCTCATCGCATCTGGCCTCATCGCATCTGGTAAGGAGATAATATATGGGGAGCAGCGGAATGTGAAGCCTAGAGTGTTGATGGCATACATAGGTGTTGCTTCTTGATTGTCATGCGCTACAGATCTCGTCTGAACATGTCTGGAATCGTCTGGAGATGTCAACAGTTTCTGCTCGAGTCTTTTTTCAGTTGCATCGTAGCAGACTCATCAGTGAAAATAGCTACTAGTACTTAATCTCGTGTTGGTGACAGCATAGTAATCATACTAAGGCCTTGATGAATCGGGAATGGTCTCTTCATCTGGTCAATCGACGGTGTCGCTACAAGTATGATGTTTGTAAACATGTTACGGCCTCTAGAATCAAAAGCTATCATGGTGATGAATGATAGTAGACTATACAATTCGTCTCTTAGTCCCCTACCGGTACTCGTCAGTACTTGTACTTGTATTCGTAGATTATACACGTCCAACCCAACACTCGATGTCATCAACTCGAACAGCAGCAATTAACGCGTCCTGACAAATGATCAAAGAGCACAATCCAATATCGCACAATTGCAGCTTTCGCTATAACTTCAACACCAACATATCATTGGACTTGCACTGAACGTTGAGCACCAATTACTTGTACACCATCAATTCACACCACAGTGACTTCCCTCCAAGCCTTGATCAGTCGGGACACAAGACTATCTGGCTTAAGAAGCCCCACAAGTCCCATTCACATAACATAAATAACTTGATTATATCGTTTTTGTAGACATCTGCGTCGTTCCTAGACGGTCGAACACCGCCGGATGTAGTAGAGAGTGTACAGCCTGAGCTGTTTTGCGCGGCAGCCGAGCAGTTTGCTTTTTTTGTTTTTTTGGTCGAACTTCATCGCTCTTGATGCATGTCCATGACTAAAGAGAGGAAGAGCGAGTGCTCTTATGCGATCCAGAGATTCAACTGCTCCAGATCCTTCTGCTCCAAAGCCATGGCAATATCTTCATCCGAATGAATGGTCACAAAGTCTTCATCTTCGTCCTGGTACTTAATTCGCAGGGAATCAGGCACCTCCTTTCCACACAGCTTCACCTTGCGCTTCACCTTCTCAATCAGCTGGTCGTAGCTGATCTTGGCAGGCACAAGAAGCGTGAATGCGTCCTGAAAGTACATGACCCGCACCTTGATTTGCGAGGTGCGCATGGAGCCGTCATCAAAGCCGGGGGTGGATGCAGAACGAGCCCGGCTCATGCCTCCGCCACCATTGCTGCTGGCAATGGACACAGAGCTGTGGTTCATCATGCTGTGGGTTCCGGGCATGCCGTTGATGGAGGTGGTGGAGGGCTGCCGCGAGCCCAGCTTGGGGGCCGGGCCGGACATGGACCGCGTTCCCATCGTCAGGCGGTCGAGATCGTCGGACAGATGCGAGCTCTGTTGGGAGTTTCGGCTGCTGATGGGCGACTCCGCCAGCGGCGAAAAGTGTGACTCCTGCGACTCTTCGTGGCATCGGCTGACCAGATCCGTGATGGTGGCCTCCCACTGCCGCAGCTGCTCCAGATGGGGGAATTTCATGGTGAACGACCCCACGTCGGAGTCCCCCTTCCACGAAATGGTCAGGAGTTTGAGGCCGTTTTCCGTGCTGGCCACCACGCCGACCACGTTCATGATGAAAATGCGGCCCTTGAGATCCAGAAACGACTTTTGCGGCGCGCTGGAGCTGGAATCCCGCAACTTTTTCGACGGCAGGCTCATGGTTTTGCTGCTCTTTTTGCTGTCACGGGATCCGCTCTCCCGGCAGCACAGAATGATGGTCTCGAACAGGTACACCTCGTAGTCCTGCTCCTTATCGCCCTTGGCGACCGAGAATTGGCCCACGTAGAGCAGGTCTCCAAACCCGGGCACGTCGTGGCCCTTCCAGTCCTTGACCCGTTCATAGAGGTCTCGGATGACGGCCACGTTTTCCACCCGTCGCTGGGTCTCGTTGACGCTGTTGGTGACCCGCTTGATGGCCTCCAGCCCGTCAAACAGCTCCGACGCGTACGGATGGTCGTTGCTGCTCACCTTGACCAGCTCCCGCAGCAGTAACGGGTACTTGCAGATCCGCTGGATGGGCTTGATGAGAAACGCCTGCAGCTCGTAGGTGGGCTCGATGATGTGAGACAGGGCCGTGAGCTTGGGGGCCTCCTGGACCGCCAGATCGGACGACGCCTTTTGGTTCAATGCGTACGGCTCGTAGATGTGGAAGCCGGCCTCCAGGTTGAGAAACAGCGCGCCGAACCGCTGCTCGTCCACGGGCAGAGAGCACAGGTGCTCGATGCCGACCAGCACCCTTCTCTGGAAGTCCACCAGCGCAGAGATGTTGAGAAAAATGAGGTGGATGGTGTCTGGGTTGAGGATTTCGGC
The DNA here is from genome assembly GCA_900519085.1 of Yarrowia deformans. Classification (NCBI taxonomy): domain Eukaryota; kingdom Fungi; phylum Ascomycota; class Dipodascomycetes; order Dipodascales; genus Yarrowia; species Yarrowia deformans. The sequence continues at coordinate 360,117 of ULGY01000009.1, read as the reverse complement.
CGCACTGAGCCGCTCCTGGTACTCGAACAGCACCTCGAGGTCCTGGACGTACTTGCGTTCTGTCTGCAGCAGCTCCTGGACCACGTTGTATCGGGCGTCCCGTGTCGCCGGGGGCGTGGGTGGTGCGGTTTTGGGCGGCAGCAAATGCCGGGCCTCCAGCGTCTCCACGACCATGGTCACGGTCCGCATCGCCTTGATGAAGTCGCGGGTGTGGTCCGTGAAGATGTTGGAGATGGTGAAGAGCTCGTCGTCCTCGTAGCCCAGCTCGGCCTTGCAGCCCTGCACAAAGTCGTAGACGGAGCGTTTGCAGGTGCGGATGTCGGTGGACGCGCGGTTCGCGGCGGCGTTGGGGTCCACGGGCAGCGGCGACAGCGGCTGGAGCATGTTGAACAGAATGCACAGGGGCGCGCCTAGTCGGAACAGCGACCAGAGCTGGGTGACGGGGTCCAGGGGGATGGATGGCGGCAGGTGGGTGATGGTGACGATGGACACGAGCGTCGACTTTTCCGAGTCCTCCAGGAACGGTCGGATCTGCTCAATGTCGCGCAGCCGGTCGCGCACCGTCTTGCACATGTTGTAGAGCGACTTGTCCGAGTCGGCCTGTCTGTTCATGACCAGGTTTGCCACCGGCATGGGCGCCACGGACGTGGGCGCGGTCGACGGCACCGACGACATGGACACGGTGGGCGTCATGGACCGCAGCCGTGGCGTGGACGGGTATGCGGACGAGTTTGTATGTGTGGACGGAGACGACAGGGTGGACAGGGACGGGGTGGACTGCGAGGGGCTCTTGTGTTGCTGAGGGGCTTTCGGCGTCATCATGTTGTTGATCTGCTGAGTCAGCACCTGCTGTTGCGCCTGGTTGTCGTTTGGCGGCCCCAGCTGACGTGAGGATCCGTTCATGGTGACGGTACTGGTGGGGGGGTGGTGTACTGTTCTGAAGACTGGTTGTGAGTTGTGAGCGTGTATGCCGTGGCGAGATCACGTGAGATGGGTGTGTCTTGAGGGTTGGCGAGGCGTTCTGAGGGGCACGTGGATCTACTTCGTTGGATGGGTGGTCCCGTGTCGTGTCCTTTCAAAGGCGGAGTCCGAGTGTGTGTGTGTGTGTGTTTTTTGGTCGTGTCGTTTCAAAGTCACGTCGGTCACGTCCTCTCGGTAGTGTCAACAAGTGTGGTGTGCTTTACAGTAGCAAGACACCGAACCTTAAGGGAGAGGGTCTGAGAGGAGGGGGTAAGAAGAAAGACGTGGGTCTGAGAGTATGACAAGTAGTGGCTGTCAAGACTGATTTATGAGGGGAAGAATACTGCCTCTCCGACTATATATATACCACAGAACTCTGCCACACAGATCTGTTTCTTGAGGCCATTTTTTTGTGTCTCGCTCTCTCTCTCTACATCCGCTCGCTGTCATTTCCCAACACTCCTCGGACTCCTTGTTTTAGTTGGGAGAAGCATCCACCCCCTGGAACTTAGTCAGCAGAGCTTATTTGGGGTGTGTGTGCAAGACACGGCATATGTATCCATCTGTAGGGCGACATAAGGTCGAAATACCGATTTCGTTCCAGCATCGAAATAAGCCTGGCTAGGCAATCATTTTGGTCCAGTCAGATTTTCGCTGCCATCAAAACTGGCCAACTGGGCCTCTGCTTAAATTCTACTGGTGCATTCCTCGATTTCGACGATTGGTGAACATGAAAATGGGGCACATTTTTTCCGGTCATTTGTGATCATATCGGCCCAAACTTGGTATCATTAGAGAGCCCCGAGTCTGATGGCTTCAATAAACCACTTTGTTTCTCCCCACCACCACTTCATCCGATTCTACACGTCTCCAAACGCCATATTTGTCAGCCTCCAAATCTAATTAACCTCTGACAGAATGGGGCCAACCTGTACAAGTGACCATCACCGGGTCTCTTCTTCTTTTAACAACCTGCACTTTTTCGGCGAAACGGCACGTGAACACCCGCGTCGGAAATAAGCCGAGCAAATTGTGTGTCCAAACCTCACTGAGCGTCGGTGATTTATTACAAGTGCGCAGATGTGTGGCTGCCTAGTAGCGCGGAGTTCTATTTTTAGACCAGGTTATGCTGGACCACCGTATAGTCTACCGTATAACAGTATCGGTTAAATCCTGCACAGTCTCAGAGCTGAAAGAAAGACGTGGTACTGTGTGATTCTAAAGTAGTACAGTACTGGTATCATGAGAACCGGACTACACTTGTACCATATGTTTATTGTCGTTGATGTCATTGAAGTAACACATACTGGCACTGTACAAATTTCATCTTCAAAACCCAGCACGACTTTCATCATCAGTCGGGACCTTCCACTGATTACTGTATGATACTGAAGTAGACCATAGCCCGTCTTATGTCTACCCTACACTTGGCACTTTCACTCACGTATGACACCTCCTAACCCTACACCGAACCTGCTCTAACCTCTCACCGTTTTTACCACCTACCGCTCACCGATCTCACCTCTGCGCTTCACTATCTCCATTGGTTGACTCCATTGACGTTTTGGTTTGACTTCCAAGCTCATCAAATGTCACCGAATTATTATCTACAGCGCGCGAACCGAGTCCAACTGCCGCTAGGTCCGCGTATCGGATCGTACTAATGGACCGTTGGTCTCAAAGTTGGTCACAGAGTTGGTCACAGAGTTGGCTCAAAGGTCTCAGTTGGTCTCAAAGTTGGTCATTGAGTTTCGTCAGAGTGGTGCAAATGAAAATGGAAGACCATCTGGAACAGGCAGTAGACGTTGCAGGAGCATGGAACTTGTATGAACAACTCGGGAGATTACATAGTTCACACTGGCGTTTTCAGAATGTTCCTCCCGTCACTGTAACACAACTTGCCCCATCACTCAGCGCGGTACCAGGTACGGAGTACTAGACTCTAACTCACAGTTTAGTACGAGTACTCGTACAAGTATCGCCATGGTTCTGTCTCTCAGCTACCGAAAGTGAATGTCCAGATTAGGAGTTGTGTAGCGAGTGAGGATGATTGTGGGTGATTCACGGACATCACCAAATGAGCCAACTAATGGAGGAGAATCATTAGCGTCATGTTGGAACAGTACAAGATCCAAACTAAACTGCTAACTAATTGGGGCATTTGTTAAATGAGATACGTCACCATAGGGTCCGAGACAACCAACACATCACTCAACCCTCACCACCCACACCTTCTCCATTTCCTTTGCTCTACCTCATTGTTCCTTCCCTCATTTCTCTCTCTTTTTCAAAGATCATGTTTCTTCCATCAAATCATTCTTAATTAGTGATCATCACCACGCGCTTTGAACACCTCTAACTCACTCAAGAATGCTTCCAGGCAAAAGAACTCTCAACACGGAGGAAACCAGCCCCAAATAAGTACATCCACATTTTCAAAAACTGCACAGCACACACACATCCTACTCTAGCCAACAATTACGCTCACTTGGAAAAACTCCATTAAGGTTGCGGGTAAAATAAGCTTAAGGTTCGCGTCATGTGACATGTTTTTGAAGACTTTGAACACCATTTTGAGCCCCTAGAACTGAGTCTACAAATTGAATTCTTAGCTCATTGTAACTTTCTACTCAAGAATATCTATCCATGATACTTGAAGACCCCATATCTCCTCTGTAGGGCGGGCTTTTTTTTTTTGATTCTAGGGAAATACATTTCAGCTACTTGAGGCCTATAATAATGCTACCCTAACCCTATGCACGTGACCTCTAACCCTCCCAACACTCTCCCGACGCACCAATCAGGCCCGAGTAGCGCAATGGTTAACGCGTTGGACTTCTAATCCAAAGATTGTGGGTTCGAGTCCCACCCCGGGTGTGTAACTTTTTGCCAAGCGTTTGTATGAATTATAGACATGCTTACAGCTCCATTTTTTCCCCCCCAAGGCTAATGGGGTCTCTGTCTAGTGTGGATTCGACTTTGAAGGTTGAGTGGATCATGGTGAGCTTGTGGTTTGGGATCAGAAAGATGGGAAATCAAGACAGGCTAGGGTGGAGTATCTACAGGGAAAGAGACATGTTGATGCCTTTGATACTGTGATCAGCTGTCATACGCGAATAAGAGTACATCCTGTACTTTGTTCATGTTCAAGTCCAGCACTCTGTGATCTAATCAGATGACTACCACACGTACTGCATTCGCTACACCCACCATACAAATCTATAATCTATTACTTTTGTCAGTTTAATCAAACACCGTTGTCGAGAATGATAACTACTGTGTCAAGTTAGTCTAGCGCTTCAATGCCGAGACCCATGGCCGGCCTAAGCCATGTTCTCCAACATCTTCTGCAAATAATGATCGTGCTGAGAGTACTGCTCGCCGACAATGGCCTTGATCACCACCAGAATGCGGTCCATTCGATCGTAGATCTTGTTGGCGATGGAAACCGCACTGAGAAAGGTGGCCGAATCGGGCGTGTTGACGGGGGCCTGCAGTTTGGCATCCATCAGACGCTTTCGAGCCACCGCAGCATGCTCATGGTACAAATGTCCGGGAGTCATCTGGGGCAAACCAATACCTTCTCGAAGACCTGTACTTGCCATGAACACCACCGAAAAGAAGTGAGACATGAGAACAGGATGGTCCCATCCCACACAGCGAATCACCTCCGGCAGCCATGTCTCCACGTCTTCCAGACGCTTGATGACAAAGTACAGATGGGCGTACAACTCCACCAGCTCGGAACAGAGAGCCAGCAGCTCCATGTAGCTTTTTCGAGGCCAGGGCCCCGAGAGGTCGGGCTCGTACTTGATAACTCCCGACAGTCGCTTGGCTCCCATCAGCTTCAACACACACATTTCGATATTGTCGGAAAAGGGATCGTCCAAGGCATCGACCACCAGACCTGGGTGCTTCAATTTCTCCGCGGCAAATGTCATGACCTGGCAAAACAGATGGCCTGTATTGCCCACAACAGATGCAACAATAAGTCGAACGGCCTTTTTGCCGGACTTGGGATGCGGGAAATTGCAACAGATCATACCGATGACGATACCCACACAGACGGTGACATATCGATGCCACGCCGCGGTGAAGCCGTAGCCAACGTAGACAGCTCCTGGGTTTTGACCATCAAGCCATGAAATGGAAACAACCAGACACATGGCGATGCACAGCATGAGCCGGGGCACAGGCGAGACTCCCGGGGGCCAGAATTCTCGGTAAAAGTGCATGAGCAACAAGACTATGCCAAAGGCCACCATGAAGCCGTAGGGGTTGCCGTGGCCGTTTCCCGTGGAAATGTACCATGTGACCATACCGATAACGACTGCGTAAAAGGTATGGAAGATACGGTTGACGGCAGAAAACATGTTGTCGGCTGCGTATTCGGCAACAGACATACCTGTCATGACAACAGCCCAGTAACATCGGTTCTTGTAGTACCAGTAATGAGTGTTGGTGAACAGGGCCGGGGTGAGAGCAGCCACGCAGAACAGAGCGCCTTTGATGGGCACAAGCCAGGAAGACGCACGTGATCTGGCGTAATAGAGTCTGACCTTTTTGCCAATGTGGTGGCCCATGTGCCGGGCTGGAAGAGCATCGGGGTCTCGTTCTGCCTTCAGGGGAGTGATTTTTTCGGCCTCAGCGTCGTTTCCGACGAGAGCATCAGCCGAAGAAGTGAAAACAGAAATGGAGGCGAATCTGAGATAGGCCATCTTGAAGATTCCGGTGATCCAGTGAGGGGTGGGACGGTCCTTGTCGAAAGACATGAGCTTCTGGACCATGAACAAGATGGTTCGGTTCACCTCCTCGACGTAGCCACAGTAGAGAGTTTTCTGCAGAAGCAGATAGGGGCTCTGGGTGTTTTCGGTGACAGCAAACCGCTTCTCTTTGAACGACTCCGCGGCTTTGGAGAACTGCTCGTAAGCCGAAGACAGATCCAGAGCCATGGCTTGCTGGTCAAGAACGCATTTCTTGTGTAGCCAAGGCAACCAGGACCATCCTCGAAATTCGTTGGCAACGGTGATCCACTTGATAGCCACCTTCATCATGCCTGCCTGCTCCAAAACCATGGGACCACAGATGTCAGACAAAGATTGAATGGTTTCATCAAGATCGGCCAGAGTCACGGGTTTCTCAGATTGTCTCAGGACACTTGCAACGGAATGCTGGGTCTCGTATATACCCACGGGGGCATACTTTTTGTGGATCTCACTGATGATTGGTTCAATATCCGCCTCTTTGTCTTCGATGATGACTTTCCGCAGATGCTCGATGGAGTCGAAAATCATGATGAGGCCAGACAGCTGGGAAGTGAGACGTCGGGCGGTGATTTTGGCGCTCTGATATCCGGCTAGAGTGAACCGAGTGTAACTAAACTCCAGAGGAATAGGTCCAGAAGACATTCTCAGAACAGGACCCAGACTTCGCAAGCCATTGACGCATTGCTCGAGTTTCCAGAACCCTAGCCAAGAGTCAGGAACACTCGGTTTGGCCTGGGACAAGAACCCGGCCTGCCATTCCAGAGTCTGCACAACAGCTCCCTGGAACCTCAGCAGTTTGGTGGTGAACTGGTACCCTGAAGTGAAGGGGAAGAAAAGGATGGCCACCACCACGTTGGCGGCAAGACCGATACCCATCGGCTTGAGCATTCCTGCACCAATCGTTTTGGGCGCGTACCATGGTAGATGCATTGAAGAGTCTGCTGCCACTGCTGCCGCGATGAACGACGTGGAAGCTCCGGCTCCATATGTCAAGGGGTCACGGAACTTGAACCAGAAACAGACCGAACAAGCCACAGCAACCCAGATGGCGTAGACCACACTGGGGCCAGCCTTCATGTAGTTGCCATGGACGCAGTAGTCCATCATGCATGCCACGAGTTCCTTCTGAGGTAAGCTGGCCGAGCATACACCTCTTGCCACCACGTCCTTCAGAATGTCTGCTTCCGTGACGGAGTCGTAGAAGTACTTGTTGGCAATGTATCCTGGAATGATGTATCCACACACCCATCCCCAGACAATGAAGGCGCACAGCACACAGTTAGCCAGGAAGGCTCCAACCACAGAAACTTGCCCTGACGTCTGCACGACAGTCATAATTAATGCCAGATGCGCCGAGGAGCCTGTCCATGCCCAGGCGGGCTTGACTGTGAGTAGAAAGAGCATGGAGAAGGAGGCCGACCAATTTCGGATGATGATCTTGGCGGCCTTGATGTTCAGGTTGTCCAGAAACCAGTCGGGGTGCACAAACCGGTACCAGTACGGTTTTCCGGGCGGCGGCGGCGGGCGATTCGGGTACGCACGGTATGACTGTACGTACGGCATATTTCTTGTGGCGAAACCAGTATCTAGGCCTTTAACGAGAAAACAACGCTAGCTAGCTAGAAGAAGATGAAAAAGAAATGCAAGCAAAAAACTGGGTTAGTAAAGAATCAGGGGGAGGGGGGAGGGGGGTTTCGCATGATTATCCGGAGACTCGCAGACACTAGGCAGGGTGTGTGTACTCGTAGCGTCTGTTTGGTGCGTTTTTAGATCCATCGATTGCACTTAGAGCAGAAGCAGCATGTTTGATCGGAGAGACAGAGTGGTTTATGGAAGAAGAGTCTCACGGGGAAGAACAAATGGTGCTGCCGTTCAAATCCTCGGAACGATTAAGAACAAAAGCACCCTGTACCGTGTGCGACATTGGTCACCAACCAGCAATTCAACTGGTGTGAGAGCTATCCAAAACTGATGGTGCTGTAGATCTAGTGACTTGCTCGTTATTTTCGATCTGGTGTGTCTGTGCCTGTAGTCCTGTGTCGTATCTCCGTGGCAATGTTCTGTCTCGTTTCTTCCAAGCTGTCAACTGTCGTCTGTCTGTCTGCCTGTCCTTGTCTTTCTGTCTGTGGAGTGTAGCTAATGCAGGGCTCATACTCACGTCGAGGATGTTGAAGGTGAATCGTCCAAGGGAACAAGGGTCGAAGAAGTCGTAGCAAAAGGTCGTGAAGTTGTAGAACACGAAAGTGCACCCAGTAAATGTGAAACCCGTGAAAGATAGAGTTGACCCACGGTGTATAATTGTTATTTTACGTCGCTGGATTCAGTTAGACTCGAGAGAGCTGGAACTCTGCGTTATTTAATGTGAGAGGGGGATACTGAGTGTAGATGGGTCGAAAATCTGGGTATTAACATTTGAAATGTATCATTCGAGTTCCAAGATCCTGGAGAGCAGAATGAAACCATTTCTGTCACGATCAGACACATATTCAGACACTCACCTCGATCTCGAACTCACATATCAAACGCACCGAAAATACTTTATTCGGAACTATGCAGGCAAACTGGTCTTTTTTAATCAGCCGTACACAGTGTACAAGTACTGGTGACGTTCCGTATCTGTGTGAGAGACGCGGATAAAAGAGCAAGATTCACGAGCGTTCCACAAGTGTCTAGTTTGGACATCTGAGATCACACTTGGCAACGTTCAACCATGGATGTCCAATATTCTCGCTACCAAACATACTCACAAACTCTAAAAGATGTGGGCTGTAGTAAACATGGCGTTTTCGGCTAAAAGCTTGTGGGGTATGTTTGCATGTGTGTGTAGATGTGTGAAAGGGAAGACGATGAAAAGGGTACAAGTAGAGAAACGAGACCGGTCACGTGAGTGTGTGATAGTCACGTGGTCCCCGTCCAGTCTCCTGTGCGTCTCCTGTGCTCCATACAGTCTCCTGTGCGTCCATTTTCACTTTCCGTCGATCCTGCCCCTTACACCTCCTGAACGGGACATATGAAAAGAGATCGACAGCGGTTCTGCCGAGCGCCAAAGTTTAGTCAGCAGCGTCGTAGACTATACAATAGAAGTCTGAAACTGAAACAGGGTTCCGCTTAGGTTTCGAGCGTTTTACGGGGAAGCCAAGAGACCTTGAAAAAGGGGTAAGTTCCGGGGATGCTCGAAAAGTCTCGGTACAATTAATCATTCAAACAAGAACAGTTGCAATTTTGAGGCCTCGGGATCTTTCACAACAACTGAACCAACTACAACTATTGCTCTTGCTATATACTCAAATCAAAGAGTTATAACAATACAAACCTATAATACTCAGTGCTGAAAACGCTTTTTTTTCTTTTTTTCTCATACTTGTTAGCGTCTTCGAACAACTTTAAAGGGCCATCCGCGCGAAAATAATTTGGCTCAATTATAAAAATAGATTCAGGCTTGGATAGTCAAAAAAAACCAGTCATTTCTCTACAGACAAACTAGACCAGACAAACGGTTTGAGCTGAAGATCCGAGGGGGAATGTAAACAATTACACGAGCTCCTCTTTAATCATATTGCTATTTTCAGCTATTTTCAGCAGGCTTTGTCCCTTCCTTAAAGTTAGACCTCCGGACTTAACGGACATGAACCGTCGCATTTCCGTTTTAAACGAGCATCGGAGTTCCGACGGATGAAACACCCTTGAATAGATTTTTGCCGTGGAGAAGGGTGCTAGAAAGAATCAAAAACCGGAAATAATGCATTCTATACGACTTGTGTATGACCAAGCTTAAGTGAGAGCCTGTGCCTAAATGATAGAGCATGTACGATGACAATACGTAGAGCCATAGTGGCTACTATGTGATTCTCGTTCTTCGCTCAGGGCCGATTCCTATAATTACTATCTATCCAGCTGTCTTCTATCACGGGGCCTTTTCCTGGGCAAAACAGAATGCTGTCGTGTTGTCATAGCAATGTTTCTTGTGTGTATCATAGAACAACAAAAAGGAAACAAGACCAGGAGTAAAGCTCGTGAACAAGTAGTAATTAGGCATCAATATTCTATTAAACTCTAGTATAAATAATTTACGACACTCGTAATCCAAGGCCGTTGACTGAGTATTCAAACGTCCTTACACAACATCTCGACGCATCAACTCCTCCAGGTAATACTCGTGTCCCCAATACTGTTCTCCCACCACCTCCTTTGTGGTGACCAGAATTCGGTCCATTCGGTCGTACAGCTTGTTGGCCACACTGACAGCTGCCAGAAACACACTAGCATCTTCAGTTTGAGGCAGCAGAGTGTTGATGACGTCTTCGGGGTGGGCGCTGTTGCTGCTGTCGCTAGCTCGTTTTTCCTGGCTGCTATCCTCCTTAGCCTCCATGGCCATGCAGTGAACTTCTCGAGACACCACCTTGGCGTGTTCGTAGAACAGATCGGCGGTGGAAATCTGAGGCAGCCCTTTGCCCTGGATAAGAGCTCCACTCACCATGTACACCACCGAGAAGTAGTGAGCCATGAGGTTGTGGTTTCGCCAGCCTGCAACAAGGACCACTCGGGGAAGCCACAGGTGCACATCCTTAACACGCTTGATGAAGGTGTACAGATGCAGAGTGAGTTCCACCACCTCGAAGCACAGACAGAGCAGCTCGTTGTAAGCCTTGACGGGCCAGGGTCCAGACAAGTTGGGCTCGAACTTGACCACTCCATAGAGACGCTTGGCTCCCATGAGCTGCAGAACTGTACCGGTCACGTGGCTCGCTACAGGGTCCTTGGTCGCATCAACAACGAGATCGGGATTCTTCATTCGCACGGCAGAAAACTCTGACACCTCGCAGAAAATGCTGGCAGTCTCACCCACCACTCCACTGAGGATCTTTCGAATCATCTTCTTTCCGGACTTCGGCTTAGGGAAATTGGAGCCAATTGTACCAATACCGATTCCAGCCACCACGCAGACATATCGATGCCAGGCCGCCGTGAAACCAACACCAATGTCGACAGAAGAGGGCTCTTGGCCGTCGAACCACGACAGACCCAATACCAGGTTCATGGCGACAATGAGCATGATTCGGGGGAAGTAGGATCGTCCAGGAGGAATGAACTCACGGTAGCAGATGGCAAAGAAGCCCACGACGCCCATGACCGCTCCAAACCCGTAATAGTTGCCTCTTCCGTTTCCCGTGGAAATGTACCAGCCCACCATGCCAATCACCACGGCGTAAAATGTATGCAGAACTCGGTTGAAGGCGTTGAACAGGTTGTCTGCGGAAATCTCGGCCATGGACATGTTGGTCATGACCACCGTCCAGTAGATTCGATGCGAGTAGAACCACCAATGTGACTGTTTGATCAGACAGGGTAGCAGCGGGATGATGGTGAAAATCGAGGCCTTGATGGGGGTCATGAACCGAGGCTGGACAACGTAGTGGTATGCCGATCGAACTTTGCCTCCGACACGGTGCAGGAAATGCTGGGGGGCACCATGGTCGGGGTCTCGAGATTTGGGGGCTCGTGTCGCGTTCTCCGTCATTGCTTCGTTGCCGACATCAGCCTTACCAGGTGACATTGCCAGGAGACCGGCCAGTCTGTGGATTTGCAGATGTCTCCAAGACAGACCAGTGGTGAGTCTTGGAGTTGCTTTGTTCTGGTCCAGCTCGCTGAGCTGATCAACCAGTAGAGTCATGGCTCGGATCAGCTCGTTGATGTACTCCACATAAAGGGCCTTTTGCATGGCCAGGAAGGGGGTGCTTTTCTCGTCGTGGTGAGAGTGGATCGCCAGAAACTGAGAAACGGCCTGCTCGTAGACTTGCCGCGCCGCAGCCAGCTTCTCGGCCATTTCGCGTTGACGGGTCACGTGTTTAGACCGGATAAAGGGGAGAATCGTGTAGAATCGGAAATGGTTGGCCGTCTCAATCCACTCGCAGCACACAGACAGCGTCTGGATCATCACCTCCAGCATGGGCGAACAGGTCATGTTGATGTCTTCGAAAGCCGCATCCAATTGCTCCAGAGTCAAGGGACGATCCGCCAGAATGGAGGACATGGACTTGGTGTCCTCGTAGTTTCCAATGGGGTAGGACTTTCCGTTGGGCCCGTCCTTTTGCTCGCCAGCCTGGTATCCTCCTACAGACACTCTGGCCTGCTCCAAGCTGTCGTAGATGGTGGTGATTCCTGCACATGTGCTTGTGAGGCGCGAAAAGGTGATGAAGAAGGACGGATACAGCTTTAGAGGGAACCGGGTGTACGAAACCTCCAGGGGTAGCGATTCCGAGACGATTTTGATGACTGGAACCAGCATTCTAGTTTTACCCACAAGACCCTCGTGGCCGTTGTAGGTGAGCCAGTTGTCCGAAGATGGCTTGACGCCGTTCATGAAGTCCTTTTGGAACTGCAGAATCGACTGGACGCCCTTAAAGGCCTTCAGCACGTACGTGGTGTACTGGAAGCCTGCCGTGAAGGGGAAAATGATGAAGGCTACCAGCAGGTTTGTGGCGAAGGCAATTCCCATGGGCTTGGTGATGAGAGCTCCGGTCTCCTTGATGTCCACCCAGGGAATATGCATGGAGGTCTGGGCACACACGACGGTGGCAATCATGCCGGTGATGGCTCCGTTGCCGTAAAACGCAGGGTCTCTGAACTTGAGAAAGAAGTTGATGGAGCAGATGACGGCAAACCAAAAGGCGTACACCACCGAGGCGTTGCCCTTCATGAAGTAGCCGTGTTCACAAGCGTTCAAAAGGCACCCTTCCAGCGCGGGGCCCGCCACGCAAACGCCCTTGTCGATGAGTATTTGGGCAAAGTCGTCCTTTTTCAGCCCGTCGTAGAAGTAGTGGTTCGAAATGTGCTGGGGCAGAATGTTGCCGCAGATCCACGAGCACACAATGTACATCATCATAATGAGGTTGACCATGATGGCGGTGGGGATGGAGAGCTGGCCCGAGGGCGACACAAAGGTCATGATGGGCAGCAGATAGACGGTGCTGCCAAACCACTTGCGCGAGTACGGCACGATTTCGACGACGACCATTGCGAAAGTCGCGCACCAGTCTCGAAGAATGATCTTGAACGACGGCCAGTCCAGATGCTCCGTCACCCAGATGGGATGCAAGAAGCGGTGCCAGTAGGGCAGCACCGGCGGTGGTGGAGGTCGGTTCGAGTGAGCTCGCATGGATGTGTAGGAAGAGAATGAAAGGCTGCCCTTGTCTTTTCAGGTCGCATTTTTGGGGGGTGTCTTGTCTGGCAAGGGATATATTCGGTATAACCCTGTTTTGGGCCTAAACGCTTTTTCTCCGTCATCGGAGGTATAGGTTGGGGTCCTTGGTGGGCGTTTTTTGCGCCAAAAAACCAGCTACGTCTGTCAATCTGATTGCTGCCGTCACTCTCAACTTGTCTGTTTTCCAATCCCGCAACGGGATCCTGCTCAAATCGGTATCTCCACCAACCCGTATTTTTTCGGATTAACATTCTCGCATACGTCTGTCACAGTTAAAGCCGTGCGGGTGAGGATTTGGTAAAAAGTGACGTATTTGACGCCTAAAAGCGCGGAATAGTGACAGATTTTTTTAAGAGAGCACAGAGATGGACATACGCGCACCTATAGGAGGATTTTATACCCTCAAAACGTTCGTATTGGTTGTTCATAAGACGTTACAAGAACAAGTGGTCCGCCCTAACCCCGCAAACTCAAAGGCGGGGCTGTACACTGTAAACGAAAGAGGAGGTTTTGTACGGAGTAGCTTTGCAGGCAGGAAGTTGGATATTGGTGTCTGAGATTTATGTCCTGCTAGTACAAGAAAAAGGGTCGTAACCGGTCTCATCGGGGCTGAGCATTTCTGTCACGTGACTGGGCCTTTTTGAAAGTTGTACAACAATCGACTTTGTCATCCTTGTCTCATTTGGACCTGGCTACGACGTCTTGAAAGGGAAGTTTAATGCTTTTCTGGGGAGCCGGGGTCGGGACATATAGGGATTTGTAGGAGTTGGCAATAGCTGAAAACGGTGTATCTTCAGTTCAATGACCATCCCCACATTCTGCTCCTTCGATTGCTCTCAAAAATCAACCCACTTGCTTTTGCTATAACCCGTTTTAGCCTGCTTCTCTGTTCACGCGCACGCTATATTTTATTCTTGTTGAGTGGAGTATCGAAGATTCGTAATTAGTACCCACTGTATGTACTCCCATAGGCTGCTCAAAACAAGCCACTTTTTCAGGTTGGCGATATCGCTCTTAATTTCTCGCTTAGTTGCCGTCAGCCACACGGCGGAAGGCGCGACGGCATGGCGTCAGTGTATATACCGGATTTCGCCCGCAGACGGAAAACTCTAGAGCGAATGGCGTTGAACTTTGGTGGACTCCGATGAGGCAGGGCCGTTGGAGACAGGAGCTTCAAGCGAGGTGAGAAAGCGGGTTTGACGGGATCTACGATTTGGGAGAGAATCGGGGTTCAGTCCCTCAACGCAGAACTCGCCCATCTGCTCTTTGTATGTCCGGTAAATGGATCGACAGGAGCCCATTTAACCCTCTAGCTAAACCATTATTTCCGATAATCAGAGGTTTAATTGGACGAGATAAGCTCAGTTTTCATTTCAGGGAGGTCTCGCGTAAAGCTTACCGTCGAACTTCTTTCCAACAGATGCATGACAGACAACGAAAGCGAGATAGAGGATGTACATGTGCTGAAAAGTCACACGGCGGAATTAGTCGATATATACTTGTACTGTACGGAGTAGGCCGAAAGCGAGGTGTGGGCAGTCAGCCATTTACGCATTGGCACCCGTCGATGTTGGTGTTTTCGTGATGCACCAAAGGGACCTCAGGGCGATTGCTTACGGTGGTGGCCTGGTCACAGTGCTACGAGTACCTCTAATTAAAGCCCCAGCTCGTTCCATCTGCTTTCAATGATAAGCAGTGAGATTTAGTAGCGATACGACACAGTTCACTCGTGTCGTGGTGACGTGCAAGATGTTCTGGATATCTCCAGGGAGCGAAGATGGAAACCTGCTTAACCGCTGGGAAGCTCCTCTCTAAGCGAGATGGAAGGTCTTTTTCCGCCAGACTGCTCTATGCAGCATCCGAAGCAGCGTGTGAGACACACCTTGCACTTTTCGTCGCGTTGTTGTGGGCAGAGACAACGTTGCCCTTAGCGTAACGTATATACTCTACAAGGGCGCTTAGCAAAAAAAGGCCGCATTCGCTACAGTACCTGAAACTCCGTGACCGCCGGAATCGCTGACTGACACTCATTGACCGCCGGATTCGCTTTCTGACAGTGCCAGCCTTTGCACAAACAGGCGTATACAAGCCCAGCTGGTGATCAACGAGCTACTTTTGGAAAAAGTTCAATATGGGCTTCTGTTGATTTTCCAAACACTTTGTTGCTGAGACAGAGTGAGTGTGCCACGGCGTTGTATATGGAGCATCCCCAGACTTGTGAAAGACCCGAGTCTACAGGACGATGGCACTCCAAGAGCTGTGTCTTGCGTCTCCTACTGCAAACATCTACTTACTGCTCTCTCAGTATTACCTCTCCCCTCTCGTGATCGACGGTATCAATTAACGACCTCGAAAGAGACAGATAAGTACCAGTTTCCACTGTACAGTGTAACGAATAAGCGTTAAGCGCTGGCTGGAGGATTTGCAGAGAACGGATGCACAACTTTAGGAGAAGTGATCGTCGAGAAAGAGTGGCCCTCTGGAAGGAAGAGACAACTTAGCTAATGTAAGGAAAGGATTTATTTGAGGCGTGTCATTGCAGAGACGAAATTGTGCTGGTGCTTGCATACACAAAAAGGGCATAATTTTGGTCAGGGTGCTAAATGCGGCATGCATAATCACCGTCCGTGTCACCATGATACAAGCCAGATGGAAAGATTACACAGTCGAGCATGTCGCTTGACTAGAGAAAGGGCCGCAGTTGATGTACACAAAATATCACGGCCTGATACACTCCTCCGCTCTAATAGCACAAGGATGCTATCTGTATACATTATCGGAGGTTTATTTGATTTAATGTTTGTACTACGAAGATGGACTTCTGCATGAGTGTTAATAATGAGAGTGATCCAAAGACGAAGTGGTTTGCTTAGTTAATATCACCGTATCATATGCTCATGACTGTGTAAAATGCGACGCTCGTGCCACCCTAACCATGTGTATTCCACCACATTGGAGCTAGCGATTTTATCAAGTATCGCCCATCTAAAAGTGTACTCGCTTGTTAGGGACACTCAGCATTTTCAGGACCGGGTAACCCCAAAATGTTCAAGCGTGGTGTGCCAGCTCCAACCATCAGAAAGACGATACAAACGGTTCAATGAACTCGTCAGATCTTGCTGATGCAACAAAGCCGGTTTGGGGTGAAACTCACCATATTGAATCCAACGGTTGTTGTAGTGCCCATGAGAAAGAATGAAGGTAGTGGGGCGGTAGAGACAGATCTGGAGATTCGTTCTGTCTACTTTTGGACTCTGAGATTTCTAAACAGGGAGATATTTAGGTGCCAATCCAGCCAAACCGCCAGAGTAAAGAGCCCGAACTAGAGCCGCCGACAGACAAATGCTGACAATACCGACACTACGACAACGCTGAAAAGCCGCCTGAAGCTTTTGATGGTGAACATGCCTCAAGCCACCAGGGCAAGAGACGTTGAAGCGACTGAGACACGTTAAGTTAGGCCAGCAAGTGAGCACTTGATACTGTGAAACGATGACGTCAGCGCTGGGGTAATGCTGTGAGCTGTGGAAGCAGAATGCCAGCACTCTATGACATGAGACAGAGCCAATAAGTGCTACAAGTGTGATGACAATGAGAGCCAGAACTGAAGTGCCGGAGCCACCGCAAGTGCAACTAAGAGCTACTCGTGCAGTCGGGGATCTACCGATCAGATTCGCATTCTGAAGGACGTAAGCAGTAGAACCTCGAATTGAGGACGTAGACTAGGCTGAACCTTTTAGCTATAGAAGAGAGGGTGTAAGCGGTAAGCTGAACCTCTGGGGTAAATACATTTCGGGCCATTGAGTCCCACCCAAACATTGTGGATTGTAGTATGTGTACATTGTAGTCTGTCTGTCATGGTTGTTGAATACTGCCAGGCCCTGTGGACTCCATGGAAACTGTGGAAGATAGTGATGGGGTAATGCGGATCACTTGTGGTGAAAATAGCGTAGGTTTGTAGCAGGGGTTGCAAGGTGGATAACCCATCGTCTTAGTGTTTGACCACCCCCCCCTTCCCAATGATGAATATTCACGTGACTCCTGGGTCTCTCTTGGTTTCACGAGCGGCATCACGATGATGTTACATAGGTTATGCGCAGGAACACACTTGTCACCTGCATTTAGATTAAGGTACACCTGATTTGGTGGAGGGGATCGTCTTACACACAGTGTATGTACTGACCAATGAACATGTTGACATTGCGGTAACTAATGACGCAAAACGAAATACACAACACGCATCGGAATGTTTGATTTCAACGCCCTATAACCTGTTGTTGGCCAGTCACGTAGGCCTTCTATAGATGGTGAGTTATCTTGGCTCTTTATTGAGTTCACTTGGCACGGCATCATGGGTCATCATAAAGTTTGGGGGTCTGATGCGAGACATTCCGAGGGGGAAAAAACCCCATTCGAATCATTTGAAGACCTGATATGGGGCATTTCGGGGCATAGCTATCTTAAAAGCAATTGCTATTAGACTATCTTTGTGAGAATGCTCCCCATGGTCGTGGAATCATCCATCCACAATTCCTCGTCGAATTTGGTTCAACGTTGAGCCAATGAGACAAGGCAGGGGTCCCCAAGCCATATTATTCTCGACAACGTGAAATGAACCTACCGTGCCTCGTTGTCGGAAGCTAAACTGAGCCCTTGTGAGTGGTCTATGTACTCCGTATTGTAACTACAGTGTGTCGCACTATGGCACCCTGAACCAGATAAGACAGCAGTATTAGGCACAACTTTTGGAACATGGCGTGTCCTTCAATGGGCAGTGAATCGATATCATTGAACACTTTTTCTTACCTACCATGCTCTCACCTGGGGACGAAGTTTGAACGTTGAGAAAGCTGATAACAATGGGCTCGAATGGCGCAATCTGACCTGGAGAACCATCCGTAGTGCCACACGACATTACCAAGGTACAGTACGCTATCTGACCCCACCCAATCCACAACCCAATTGCTGTCGATCATTCGTGGGGGGTAAGGGAGCCCTACGGCATTGGTCGACCAAGAACGCTACAAAGTATCAACACACTCGATGATTTGTGAGCAACATCTAAGCTTCATTCATTGGTGCCAACAACCTCACTTGACCCCAGTCATTATTACAAACCGACAGTGATGTAAAGGTGCCTACTTGTACTCCGTACCTCAAGGGCTGGTGAGACCTGTTGATCCTCACATGGTATTGTTCTCACACAACACTAACCTAATCACTCCCTCCACCTTACCAACTCATTGGCCAAGTGCCTTGCCCCCTTCCAATGAGTGTGGAACCTGTGTATATAAACATGCTCCGTCCTCAGGGTGAATAGTATCAATCAGCTCTTGCACCATGAAGTTCTCCATCCTCACCCTCGCAGTCTTTACTGCCCTTGCCTCTGCCGCCACCCCCAAGACTCTCAAGGTCGGCTTCAACCAGCGAATCAACCATCTCAAGAAGACCCCCAACCCCGATGGTCTCGACAACCCCTCCAAGAGCCCCACCAACCCCCAGGCCGTTCTGAACAACAAGGTCATTGAGTATGTTGTCGACATTACTCTGGGAACTCCTCCCCAAAAGTTCTCCGTTCAGATCGACACCGGATCCTCCGACCTCTGGGTCAAGGCCGATAGCTCCTCTGGCGCCTTCAACAGCTCCAAGTCCTCGACCTACGAAGATTACAAGCCCAACCAGTTCTACATCAGCTACGGAGATCACACCTCTGCCTCTGGAGATTGGGTCAAGGACACTCTGGACATCGCTGGAGCCTCCATCCCCCAGTTTGTCTTTGCAGCTGCAACCCAGACGGATACCGACCCTGTCTTCGGCATCGGCTACCCTTCCAACGAAGCTTCAGACTCTTCTCTGGAGCAGGGAGGTCAGTTCGAGTACGACAACGTTCCCGTTCGTCTGGCAAAGGCTGGCCTTATCAACACCCCCGCTTACTCCCTGTACCTCGACAGCCTGCAGGCCACCACCGGAAGTCTGCTGTTTGGAGCCGTTGACACTTCCAAGTTCTCTGAGGGGCTTGCTCTGCTTCCTGTTCTCAAGGACTCGCCTTCGGACCCTTCTCCTCGGGAGTTCCTCGTCACCCTCGACTCCATTGACTTTGGCGACTCCAATGCCTTGAATGTGGCCCGTCAGGCTCTCCTTGACTCTGGAACGACCTTGTCCCTGCTTCCTACCACCACTTTCTGGACCCTGTTCCACTCCCTGGGACTCTACAACACCGACGATGGACCTGTCGCCTCCCAGTCTCAGCTGGACAAGTGGAAGAGCGACGGAGCCGCAATCTCTTACACCTTTCAGGGCAAGAAGGTGAATGTGCCTCTCACCCAGCTGTTTATCGCCGATACTGATAACAACGGCAACCACCAGTATGTCTCCACCAACGATGGAGCCCAAGAGGCCGCCTACGCCTGGTTGGTTAGTGATATTGGAAGCGACCAGGGTCTATCGATTCTGGGAGACTCCTTCCTGAGATCTGCCTATGTGGCTTACGACCTTCAGAACAACCTCGTTGCTCTGGGACAAGCCAACTACAAGGGCACCGAGGAGAACATCGTGCCCATCAGCTCTGGCGGTATTCCTTCGGCCACCAAGGCTCCTTCTGCTGCCACCTGGACCGCCGATGCGTCTTTCTCCACCACCCATCCTGCCGTTCCCACCGACCTTACTGCTATTGGACCCAAGGTCTAAAAGTCGAGTATAGCAGGCTGTGCGAGTATAGCAGGCTGTGCTCGCAACTGACAGTAATATTGAGATTCTTTAACTAAATGTATGAACTGAGTGAGTTAGTGTGTACATCTACTGTACAGTTAGAAAACAAAACTAGCTATTAGACTACAGCACTCCACGCTGTGTTCTTCCAAAAGAAGCTCTTAATAGCTATATGTTTTTGCTCTATAACTTACCGAAAATCTCCCACACGATTTCACTTCCCGCCTTTCCCACGCTCTTCACCTCCCCTCTTGTCATGAGTTCCAAATGCCCCTTTCCAAGAGACTCGCCTAGCTCCCTATACTTGTCGATAAGATGACGGGGGGTCGGGAACAGCCTCTGGATGGCCTGCGCCTTCTCTGCAGAAATGCCGTTGATTGTCATGAGCATCTGGATGAAGAGCACCTTGAGAGAATGATTGGACTTGAGGTTCTTGTCCTGCCACGCGGTGAGCATCATCGTGGAGAAAGTGTCTCGAGAGTCGGAGAAGCCGCCAATCTCGTTGGGCCCTATGTTCAAGGTGACTCCGTCGAAGCAGGACTTGACAGACTCGTACAGACTCGCCATGTAGTCGCAGCTGTCTGTCACGTTTCTTGATTTCTTCAACAAAAACCCGTCAATGGCAACCACTCGTCCCAGAATACTGGCAATGGCCTTGTCGCGGATCTGAACAGCCGCCCTTGCCATGGAGTAATGCTCCACCAAATAAATAACGTTGTCGACCCCACACTTACGGAGCCGACTTTTTTGCTCCTCGTACCGGGAGTCCACAATCGACGAGTTCAAGTCATCGTATCGCTTGCGCTCGATGATGGTGTTGAGAACAGCAATCTTCTTGCTCGACTTGTGGCGAGCTGCAAATAGAAAGTCGCCCAGGTAGAGCACGGAGGGCACGACGGTGACCTTCTTTTGGCTCAGCCCCGATATTGCCTGTTGAGCCTCCTCCCGATTGTTTTCACGTTTGTCCACAATGAGAACAATCTCGTATGATGAGGGTTCCCACGTGACTTCCGCCACTTCTGTCGCTGACCGACCCATTCCCGCCTGTCGCAATTCGGAAGCAGCTACTGTCGCTCCATCACTAATCGGGACCACGTGTACGTCCATGTCCTCATCGGCTGAGTAACGATTCCATGGTTTGGCTGTCTGGGAGGATGATGCGGCTAATTGCGATTTGTCTGAAAAGCCCTGGAGACCATCTCTCTTTGTGGTCTTTGGTCGCTTTTGACGCTTGAGTTCCTCCCGCAGTTCATCGGCCACCCGTTTTTCCTGGGTGGAGGTGGTGGAGACTCCTCTCAGCTTGGTTGCTAGGGCCGTCCCTGCAGGTGTTAGGCTGTAGGTGCTTATCTTGTTCATTTTGGAAGACGTGGCGAGTCCTTCACTTTTCAGCTTCTGAAGCCCACCCCAGGTCTTGCGTTCTTTGGTGATTTTGAGAACCTGCTCCTTGGTTGTTGGGTTGGGCAAAGACACCATGGCCACCAGCAAGTCATGGGCAGCAGTGCCCGGCTTGGGGTAAAAGGTGCTGACCGGTGGTGGTGGTGCAGCTGGTGCAACAGGAGAAGGCGCTTTTGGAGCATCGTCGTTCAGATCAACTGTGTTCGTCAAATCGACCGCATCTGCGGCAGACCCCCAGTTGGGCAGGGGATCGGTGAATCCACTGGCTCCTCTACCGGTATTGCCCCTTTCCTGTCTTATTTTCTCCACCAGCTCCTCATGTTCCCTCACAACAGCATCCTGGGTAGCCTGCTTGATGCGCTCTCGTTCGCGCAGAGCTGTTTCGTCCTGAAGTCGTTTTTCCTCCTCCGCCTCCTCACCTGCCCTTTGTTGTTTCTCCAGCACTTTTCCCCAGCGTGTTTCCAGCACACCCAGAGATTTCGTGTCGACGTATTTCTTGAGGTCGGAGACTTGGAAGATGAGGGGCCCATCCATGCCTTTTTGGACCGTCCTCAGAACGTCCAGCTGGTCTGAGAAAAAGCGAGCCTTTTTGGAGTTGGCCGACACAGACTTGGCCAGAGACAGGTCTACTTCTGTGGCCGCAATCAAGTCATTGAGAATGCCTTTCTTGCCCATTTGTGTGTGTGGTGTTGGGTGCGTCGCGTGTCGTGTCGCGAAAATAATAAACGTGCGTCTGAGCTTAAAACGAGGTTTGGTGGTTTCAAACGCGATTTCAAACGCGAGTTTTCTTAGTATAGCGAACCCCGCACAACACGATAAATAAAAATGCGCCAAGTACAATGAGCAAACCTTTCAATCGAGCAGTGGAAGAATTCGGACTGTTTTCTGGGAATCTCGGATTGATCATCTCCTACTGGCTGATTCATACCCAAACCCAAACATTCGCGCTAACAATGGATACTACTGGTACAATTGATGAACGACACAATACTGACAACAGGAACAAAAAGACCATCCGCTTTGCGAATGGCTGAATTGCAGCACCCAGGATTCTCGTATGGTCTCCCACTACAATACTAACTGGGCTCTCTGGAGCTTGACTATGGCTGATCGGACGGGAAGCCGTATTTTCTCCAGGATATGGCCGCAACTGGGAAAAGCAGTTGTTGGAGGACTTGGTTGGGCTTGCGAAGTCACGTGACCGCGAAAACCGGTGTTGTTTTCGGTGTTGTTTCGGTCATTTCTTCAGCAACGACTTGTATTGCACTCGATAGGCTGCAGAGATTCTACTCAAATACCTGTGTCAAGCCAAGTGAGTAATTAGTAAGCTACAGTACGGTACAAGCTCTTCCGACGGGGTATTATTGATTATTGGACATGTGAATTCTATCAGTTAGTGGGGGCAGCGCCGATGGTGACGGTGACGGTCTGGATAGGGTCGGGGAGAACAATGTGGGCGTTCTTGGAGGTCTCGGCGTTCTTGGCAATGGTCTGGGCCATGTACATGTTGAAGACGGTTCGTCGAGCGAGCTTGAGATCCTCAGCAGTGAAGGGCTTGTTGGTGGCGTTCTTTCCAACAACCCACTTGATAGCGGCCATGGGGAGAGTGGGGTTGACGGCCTTGGACCAGGGTCGTCCAGACTCGGCAGAGTACTGCAGCACCATTCGAAGGCCAGCAATGAGCTCCTCGTGTGTGGGGGGTCGAGAGAGATCCTTGCTGTTGACAAAGGGAACCTTCATGCCCATCTTCAGGGCCAGGGCTCCAGCGTTGGTGACAATGTTGGCAGCAGCCAGGCTGGGGATGATCTTGGCGTAGGCAAGGAAGATGTGGTTGGACTCGGGGGTCTCGAGGTACTCGAGCTGCTCGGGATCGTCGGTGATGACGAGGCCAAGAGCCATGGAAGCGAGAGTGGCAAGAGCGACGATAGAGGAAGAGAGCTTCATAATGAGAGACTTTGGTGGGAAAGAGAGAGAGAGAGAAAGAGACTATTGATTCTAAGGAATAAGAGGGGTGTGGCATGGGTTTATATAGACCGCACTGCAGAGATCCGGAGCAGTCCCCCTGCAGAACCCGGCCTCGTGCAACTTGACTTTGGGAATGTGCGCTAGTTGCGGAAAACTGTCAAAGAAGCGGCTCACGTTAATCTGCTTCAAGGGTGGGCTGCAAGGGTGGGCTGCAAGGGTAGGCTACAACGGTTTTCTCACAGTGATAATGACAGTTGCCCACTGAGATTCATAGATCAGGTTGAAGAAGCACGACACGTGACTTGGGATAGACGGGTCTGGGGACCGTTGGGTAGCGTACCCTGAGCGGAAAGTCGCGGGAGCTTTTCACGTTTTTGCACTTTGCGTGCGGCACGTCTTGTTGAGAAATCCAATACTCCTGCAGGTATATACTGAGCAAAAGCGCGGCACGCGGTATATACGAGAGAATGAGGTGCAGAACTTATACGGATAGATATAGGCATCGGGAGCATAGTAGACTATGGAGAAAAACAATGTGACTGTCATAAGACAATTACTCGTCAGATGCCTCCATGGCTCGCTTTGACATCGTATTTTCTGCATACGTTGACAGATAAGGTGGTGTCGATCCATAATAAAAATATTACCACAAGGGGTTGAAGTTGTCCGCTGTTGGATCTAGTATGCATCAGCCCTGCAGGGTGTATACGGAACTTTCACGATCTCAACCAAACACGCTTCGTCACCTTGCATGGGACTGAAAGCTCACTTTTGGTATGAATAAGATTCCACAAGTTAGTGATCCGATTTAATGACGATAGCCATAACTTGTAAACTATTTCCCACTCACTATGAACTCAGTACTGGGCAGCAATTGCGGAAGGTTTTTTTGTTTTTTTGAGGTTTGCAATTTTAGAGTTCTATGCAGGTGACTCGTTGTGCATAAGGGAATCAAGGGTCTCAGATCCAGGTACCCCCGCAACTGCCGGATGCGGAAAACGCATGCCTCTTAGAGTTTGAATAATTTTATAAATTTCTTTTCAACCGTCGTCCAGTGGAAGGAAGATCCGGGGAAGCGGACGCATCGGGATACAGAGCTTATTCCCGCGGCAAACGGTTCGGGCAGATTGTGGCCCTGTTGGGCTTGCTGCAGACCGTCTTTGGAAAGGCGAAATCTGTCAGAAGTAAACCAACAAATTTTGAAATGGTCTCATGGAAAATTGGAGTCGGGTGTGCGGTGATATAGGACAGAATCTCGTACCTTAGAGTATGAACAGTACATACTCTACGGTAGCTTCCTATCTGGAAGTTGTGAGCTGCCATTGCGATTGAGCATCCAATGTGTTTGCAGCTTTTTTTCGCTCGCGCGAACCTACTTGTTCGGTACAGGTAGAGGATCGTGAAAAAAACAACAAAAAAACAACTGTGAGTTCATGCACATTCTATTCAACGAGCGAGGTACCGGTACAGGTACTCCGTACATCGTTCTGTGTGTACTTTTCAGCCCCCTTAGCCACCCCCTTGCTGCCATGCATACTGCATCTCACTCTTGGCATTCCGACGATTGCAGGCACGGAACCCTCTCTACTCTCATCATATAACAGTCAACGAAACGGAGACTCCCAAGTACTTCTTTCACGGCGGTTTTCCTTACTAAAAACCTTTCACTCTCCGAGCCTAGCTGCTGTACTGTCTTCCGTTGGAGTTTGGAGGAAGGTCATTGTCCAAGTAAGTACGATAGTTACTTCACTGTACCCAATGAATGTCAGATCTTGCATACTACACCGCACTAGCCCTGGAAGCATAGTCGATCCTGATTACTTTACTTGCACTACTTGCCGTATGCATCCCATTGCAGCATTGTTGATCCTCTTTGTTGTAGGGTCTCGTAAACAGGTCTGCATCGCATATAAATGCTCAGGCCTGCTGAAATGTCTGCGAGTAGCAGGTACCGGGGGGTGTGTACGCGGACTTGTATCTGTTGTCTAAGGAGAACAAGGAACTGACCCATTTACCCTCTCAGAAATCTTCCAGGTTGGAAAGCGTACAGAGGTAACGTAGTCTTGGACTCCAGCTCTCCGTCTCTTCGTCCAAAACTAGACACATTTAGTAATCGTACTTTCAAGAACCGAGAACCAAGTCCTTCTGGTCAGAACATGCTGTAAAGTATGTATAATGCCCACAACCCCTGCAAAAGCCCATTCAAGCAGAGTGGGGCGTACATACTTGTACAGGCACGTGTATTTCAATGATGACTGAGAAGAGAGGTGTGATCAGCATGAGGGTAGAGAAGTCTTTACTGCAGTACCGCTCTCATTAGAGGTGCTTCTTGGCCTGAGCATTTCCACGCTCTCCGGGTGTATCAAGTATGGACTTCAAAACAGCAAATGTCGGTATGTGCAAATTCATTTTGTATTCATGGACTCCAAGCAGTTATTCAGAGTGACAAGACAGGTACCGGTACAAGAACTCGTGGACTGCGAAAAGAATTTTTGCGCATTGGAAACCCCGCTAAAGACGTGAGATTATGTAGAGCATGTGTATGCGGCTTAGCGTGTTTACTAGCTAGTACTTGTACAAGTAAATCGTCAACTCGACATTGAAGTGAAGCAAATACTTTCCGCATGTATTCGGAATGTCTGAGACCGTGGAAGGGAACTGGTCGACTTTTCCGCTGTATTTTTCCCCCCATTTTTCCTGCTTCATCAAAGTCTCCCTGACCACCTCGGACCCCACCATTGGGGCGGTTGGTGTAGTGGTAACATATCTGCCTTCCAAGAAGTTGCAAGCAGGTGCCAGGGGTTCAATTCCCCTACCGCTCATTCTTTTTTTGCCTTCTGGTATTCAGGTTACCACTGGATTGCAAGTCCTGAGTCAGCATCGGGCTCCGGAGTCAGTGCTGGGTTACTTGGGTTCTGGCTAAGTATGTTTTCAATTACTTGTTAAAATTAGTCAAACTTCAGAACGGTAACTACCGTGAGGCTCATGTTTCAGGAGTATCAACACTAGGGGCGCACTGTAAAAGTACTCCGTGGCACAACAGTATGTCATGTGAGACAACCACGTGAGCCCACATTGATTTTCTTGAACGTGTGGGCTCTTGCAACCAACTTTCATGGCCCCGAGGCCGTGCGGCTCGTAAATTCTGAACTCCCGTCTGTGCGGCTCAGAAATTCTAAAGTCCCGTCTGTGCGGCTCGGAAATTATTGGACGGGACTTTTGGCAAAACCTGTTAGAGGGACTTTTGGCAGCAAACATGGAGCGGGAGTGTTTCCAGCTTGATTGTAATAGTTCCATTACATCGATCTTGGACTCTATGAGTCTTATGGTCCACACTACGAGAAGTTCTGTGTAGTACAGTTTGTAGGGTTGCCTTAGCGACAGCAAGGAATAGATGAGCCGCACGGTCAACCCGTCCAAACACCCGCGTCACAGCATAGTTGATGCAAGTTACAGAAATCAAGGCGGAGACAGGATGGTGAGATCTGGGGTATAAAAGGGGTCCCCAAGTTGTGGCAAACACCAACCACTACAACCACAACCACCAACCACAACCACCAACCATTACAACCACCACAAAAATGAAGGTCCTTCTTGTTCTCTACGATGCTGGCTCCCATGCTGCTGACGAACCCAAGCTCCTGGGATGTACCGAGAATGAGCTCGGTATTCGAGACTGGCTCGAGTCCCAGGGACATACGCTTGTGACCACCTCTTCCAAGGATGGCGCTGACTCCGTGCTTGACAAGGAGATTGTCGATGCTGACGTGGTCATCACCACCCCCTTCCACCCCGGCTACATCAACAAGGAGCGGATCGACAAGGCCAAAAAGCTCAAGATCTGCATCACCGCCGGTGTGGGCTCTGACCACGTCGACCTCGACGCTGCCAACGCCCGAGACATTGCTGTGTTGGAAGTCACCGGCTCCAACGTCCAGTCTGTGGCCGAACACGTGGTCATGACCATGCTCGTCCTGGTGCGAAACTTTGTCCCCGCCCACGAGCAGATCATCTCTGGCGGCTGGGACGTGGCCGCCGTCGCCAAGGACTCCTACGACCTCGAGGGCAAGGTCATCGGAACCGTGGGAGGAGGCCGAATCGGTCAGCGAGTGCTCAAGCGATGCAAGCCCTTCGACCCCATGGAAATGCTGTACTACGACTACCAGCCCATGCCCGCCGACGTTGAGAAGGAGATTGGCTGCCGACGAATTGAGTCGCTGGAGGAGATGCTCTCTCTGTGTGACGTGGTCACCATCAACTGCCCTCTCCACGCCTCCACCAAGGGGCTTTTCAACAAGGAGCTCATCTCTCACATGAAGGACGGAGCCTGGCTCGTCAACACCGCTCGAGGAGCCATCTGTGTCACCGAGGACATTGTCGAGGCCCTCGAGTCTGGTAAGATTCGAGGATATGGCGGCGACGTCTGGTTCCCCCAGCCTGCCCCCAAGGATCATCCCTGGAGAACCATGCGAAACAAGTACGGAGGAGGCAACGCCATGACCCCCCACATTTCCGGTACCTCCATTGATGCCCAGGGACGATACGCCGAGGGAACCAAGAAGATTCTTGAGGTCTTCTTCTCTGGCAAGCAGGATTACCGACCCCAGGATATCATTTGTATCAACGGCCACTATGGCACGAAGGCCTACGGTGACGACAAGGAGCACAAGGAGCATCAGCTTAAGTAGATATTTATAGCGCAGAATAGTAGAGTATGCCATTTGACAGCCCTTTGTATAGTAGTTCTCGACTGTTGTTTCTCCCACTACTTGTAGCTACCTGTACGTTACCGTTTACTTACTGCAATATATTACCAACCATTTGATGAATGTGTATCACACGCTGCCTGAGTCATTCCCAGCTTTCTCCCCTTGAAATAGTCTGTCGATCTCCATGTAACTAAGCCCCTTGAGCTCGGGAAGACGGAAAAAGACCCAGATGATCGATATGACACACAGAGGTCCATACACAAAGCCCACGAGACCTTTCATGTCTGCTTCGGCCTCGTTCAACATGTATGGAACGGCAATGTTGAAAACGAGGGTACAGACGGAAGTCACAATGGAGCCAATGGCGATAGTTTTGGATCTCAAACGCACCGACGAAGATTCCGAATAGATCACAAAGGCTCCAGGGCCAATCGACATGTCGTAAGCGGCCGTCCAGACAAACAGCAGAATCGCAGTGGCCCAGTTTGTTCCCTTGGAGTTGAAACAACCGAGAATTCCCATTGCAAACAGAGATGATCCCAGCACTGTCAGTCCCCCCAGCATGATGGTTCGTCTTCCTACCATAGCAATGGGGATAGATGACAGCATGGTGGACAAGAACCCCACGCCTGTTAGGCCCAGGGTGAGCTTGAAAATTATCTCTTGAGGGACGCCTGTAAGCTGGAAAAAAAAGGCGAAAAAGCTGATGATGTTACCGCCAGATAGAGGCTGAATGGCGCACACCATGGAGCAGATTTCGGTCCTGTGCAGATCAGGGCCCATGAAACACTCAGCAAGAGTGCCTGATCGGTCCTCTTCCTTGTCTGTCTGCACCATGTGTTCAACATGAGCGTCCAAGTCGATTTTGGAGCCGTCAGCAAGTCTAGATAGGGCGTCTCGCGCCTTGTCAATATGTCCCTGTCTGACAAGCCACCAAGGAGACTCTGGAGCCAAGCACAGAGCTGGAATCAGAAACACAGGAAACACCCACTGCACTGCAAGAGGGATTCGGTAAGCCCAATCGTCGGTTCTAGTGGATGTTCCGGTGACGACTCCCGTGGCAATAAACTGTCCCGCAACCCAGGAAAGATTGATGGTTGCAGCCAAGAAACTTCGCAGCTTGATAGGGCACACTTCGGAGATGTATGTCGGAGCCATAGTGCTGAAAACGCCCCAGATCACTCCGCTGATGACCCAGCCAGCACACAGCATTTCCTTGCCGTTGGCAAAGAAGAGCAGAAAGGTCACCGCCACAATGCAGCCCAGTGCCCCGATGGTCACTTTTTTCCGACCAAACTTGTCAGCCAGCATTCCGACTCCCAGGGCTCCGGTGATTCTTCCAACAGGCACTCCTACCAAAAAGGCCGTCTGCCACTTGGCTTCGATAGTCCAGTCTCCGTTGGGAAGTTGGATTCCGTACTTTCTCTGGAACACGGGAAGAGCGTAGAACGACGGCACCATGTTTCCATCATAGCCGTCCATGATGATGGTCAAACACATGACCAGACTCCAAAAGACGGCCTTGCGGTAGATCTTCACGGTGTCCCATAAGGAGATATCCTTTTCGAGGTTGGTGGAGAGGTGGATCTGAGTGAGGTCTACCGTCGAGACTTCAGACGTATGTTTTGTAAGTGGTTTGTCCGACATTGTTTGGTGTTCTACCCCATAAGAGAGAACGTGAATTATACTGCTTTATATCAGTTTCTCTCCTTTGTTTCCTATAACTACTCACAAATCTCGTTTTGATGCCACGCTGAGGAGTTGGTATTGACAAGGTTAGTATGGCTGGTGGACAGTTGACGTGTGGGGTACGACACGTTCTAGTTTTTGTTCCATGGTCTCCGTTACAACCCCAAGAGATTGGCATTTGCTTCTGTCAGGTGGTTTTTTTCTCGGGTGGTACTTTGGTTTCGCATGAGGCTTGGTATCACACCACGTCTATGAGAAAGGAACCCCAGTTTACAAGACAGTGTGAGATCCCAGGAAGAGTGGCTATGAAGTTACCGCAAAGCAGATTGATGAATGTGGGGTATTTCCTCTAATGTCCTAACCTTACCTCTTTGTGTCTTCTTCTGGAGACTTCTTTAGCGTGTTTTCGAACTGGTTAGTGTACTGCAAGACACGGCTGGCTCTCTTAGTGCGGCTTAAGAATACAACCGCGGTCTTATACGTCAGCTTTACGGCTGTCCCTATGCTAAGACTGTTTAAGCCTTTCACAGTAGCTTGTTTCTTGTTGAAGCCACGTCCGGGAACAGACTGTGCTCTAACCCGTGTTGTAAATGTGGAGACAATTTTGATGATAGTATTGATGAAGTTGTCGGCAGAAACAAGTACATACACGAGAGAGAACGAGAACTTCTTGAGTTGTGGGGGAATGGTGAAGACAGTAGATGTCTATGTACATAGATACCAAAGTCAGCTGTCACTCACTCTCATTGGTCAATAATCCCCAACAGTCAACTCCTACTGATTTCTGCATCTTTGCGATCTGGCCACCCCCTTGCCACTGTGAAACGAGCCGCGACATGAATCAGCTGTCAGAAATGTAATGGAAGATTGAGAGAAGCACCTGTCATATGTCATAATGTCCACTGTGATGGAAGAACAGATGCGAGAGTTCGGGTGAGGACCCATGTATCGTACGAGTTTCGTAGCATACACTAGCAGACAGATTGTCGACTGCTGACTGGGTCTAACCCATTCCCCCTCTCCATTTTAGTATCGATACTACTTACCATTGACTTCTGGCACTCCAATGAAACGACTGTCACATAAGAGACTACTGTACGTTCTGTATCACTCTCCAGGGCACGTGGTAATCAAGTACATTGCCAGGGTTGCCATTTGTTACCATTTGCAATTGATGGCCGATTGCATATCGTCGAGCGATACCGGTGCATTGGCACATTGATACATTGGCAACAGCCCGGATAAACGGATCCACATAGTTACCCCACTTCGGATTAATGATCCCATATATCTTCCCCACTCCAAGGTCTTTCTGCGAATATTATGCGTGGAACACTCTCGGAGACATGAGCGGGGAAACTGTCAGAGGTGGTGCCACATTAGCGGCATTCGAAATGTGTACAAGAGTAGTGTACGATACTGTAGTGTACGATACTGTAGTAAGCTGTTAGCGGTAAGAAAACAAACACAAGATTGTCGTCTTTTGAAGAGTAAAAATGATGTGACGGAGCTCTGTAGAACTCAGAGGAATACAGGGATCAGAGGGCCAACAATGCACTAAAATCTAAGAAAATGCAACCAATAGTGTGACACAAAGAGTTGAGGCGCAGTGAGCCGGATTAATGTACAGAACAAGTAGTCTACAGTAGGTCGGTATGAGACACTGGGTCCTTAAAGTTTGGCTATTACCCCACCTTCTCCTCTTTGGTTTCATCGCCCACATTGTCCTACGACTACTCACGTGTATGGACATACGCGTTCACGTTGTCACCTTGTGGACATCCAAATGCTGAGGGGCTTTCCCCAAACGTGAGAAATGAAAGTCTATATTCATGGAGAGGTGTGTGGTGTCTCACTGCCTTTTTGGGACTTGATACGCGGCTAATATTAAAGCTTAATGCATCCGGTCAGAAGCAAGTCCCGCGATCACGTGTTTGTAACCTGTACACAAAACAGCAACCTATTGTTTCCGCAAGATCCGTTGGTCTACGACTCCTTTTCTATATATAAAAAAGGTTCTCGCTGTTTTCTTCATGTCGGTGATGTTACTCCAGGCGAAACAAGAGTAGTGGCATGCATATGTACGTGTTGGAATTACTATGAGTAAAGGGATATCCTGCTATGCCAGCGACTAAGAAGGTTGCCTGACTAAGCTATGCAGGAGGTGGCTGGTGTTTAGATTACCCTACCGGCAGATGATTTTATATCGTGTAGTAAGTCCCAATTGAAAGGAAACCGGAAATTGACCACTTTATGGAAGATATTCAAGACCTCTCGATTGGGAACGTTAGTTGCCATTTAATTGATTGTGATTGTATTAAAACCAAGAGTGTAGATTAAATCTCCGTCAGAAGATTAAGAGTCTCAGTTTTATTAACTGCTATCCTTTTGATTTGAACCTGTGAGTATTCCCACGATGCGAATCGACTACCCAGAAGACGTCAACCTGGAGAATGCGACCTTCGCCAGTCTCCGGAGGACAACTCCCCTGAACAACTCGATGATCGGAGGAAATCTCTATCATTACGTGAAATCGATTGCCGCGACCCTCTATCAGAGCCAGTTTAAGCAAGATCGAATTGAACGTCACCCGGATGCGACTGAACTTTCGCATGAAAACCCGGCTCTTGTGAGAATCAATGATAACCAGAAAGTGAGCTCCCTCAACACCCGAATTGCTAATGCAATGGTGACGACCGAGTTCCCTGATGGCATCGAGATCACTGGAGAGAATGCTTTGGCCTGGATCTATGAGTACTTTGGAACTCTCAACACTGCGCGTGCAACCTGGTTGAAAATGACCGTCGAACCATTCCCCGTGACCACCAAGGAGCGTAAGAAACTCCAGGAAGCTGTGGTCGGATGTTTCGCCAGCATGAGTAACGATAAGTTGACACCCCGTGGAGATAACAAGGAGTACTTCATGACCGCGCTCGAACAAGCATTCGTCTATTGCCCTGTTTATATCCTGCTGGAGAAATTCGATAATGAACTGTCTGATGACAAGATTGATCGAATTGCAAGATACTTCGGCATTGACAACCTCAAGACCCTCAATGACATGAACTACTGGGATGAGTTCTCCAGCGGCACCGACCTATTCGAATATGTCACGGCTGACCGTAACCATACCACCATCTCTAAGACCTCCGAGTTCTATGAGTGTATGAATGTCAAGGTATCTAAACACTACCTGTATGAGGGCATCATGTCCGCTGTGAGTGGAGCTGTGAAGGACGCTTTGGTTCTAGAGTCCAAATCCAAGCTGGGCGAGAGTGACGCTATCAGTCGAATTCTCGAACACGTGAAGGATATCACACCCATCACCAGCACTCTCCGTCAGCAACGGCAGATCATCCACGCTGAGCAAATGGTGTACGACGAGGAAAATCCCGAGACTTTCATGAACTACGCTGAGAGGCTAGTCAAGACTGTCCAAGATAGTTCCATCAGGTCAGAGCCCCCGCAGTACTTCAAAACACTGCACAGCACGCTCAGCGAAAACTTCAAGGATATCGACACGATGACATCGAAGCTGACTAACGGCCCTATCAAGGATCTCAAGTCAACCCAGATTTTCCTCGGCCAGCTGAACGCCTGGATCAAGAAGGAGAAGAGCAAGAACGGCAAGAACAAATCGTCCAAGCCAACTAACTCCTCCGACCTTGTCCACGAGAGCGACGACACACACCCCAATCCTTCGGCTGGAAAAGCTCATCAGGAACGAAAGAGCATTAGCGCTGTTTTCAAGCCCTCCAAGGGTAAGGAAGCCTTTCACCTAGAGCAGGATGCAGTGTCCATCATTCGAGATATTAACAAACTTCTCCGTGAGAAACACAATTTCCCTTCCGAGCCCGGTTACTCCCATCTTGTACTTCAGAAAATGTTTGGATATCACATCATGAACAACTGGAAGAATGGTGGCCGTATCTGCATGATCTGCGCTCAGCACACGCACGACGAGAACATGAAGGATTGCCGACACCCCTGGGAAAACTGCCCATACCGAGAGCGTAACAACATTCCTCTCAACGTGGATGCAGGACGTGGATACGTCGAGGGAACACTCGAGTACTACAGTAACCAAGGTGAAGGACAATTGCTTAAGAGGGCTGCTAAAGATCACCCAGATCAACCTCTTGGCAAGAAGGGTAAAAGCTCCCAACCGAAGAAAAAGGGCGGAGCTAACAACAAGAAGATGACTCAGAAGAAGAACAACTCCTGAGAAATCGGACTTAGTGGTAATAAATTCATTGCAAATGACAACGTTACTAGTAAGTCGATAATTGCAGCCGTAAACACAAACAGTAGTCTCACTTCCATCGCCAACGCGAGAGTGTCATGGGTCCCTTGGCTCATGGACTCAGGATGTGAAGGTGTCAATGGCATCACAAAGTACTGCTCGTTGCTTACGAATATCAAGCCCACAGAGGCTTACTTTGATTTCGGTGGTATCGGCCACATCTCCACAGAAGTCGGTGAACTTCCACTTGGTAACAATTTAGTGGTGACTGGGATCTACATCATTCCATCACTTCCAGAAAACACCAACATCATGTCTCCACTGATCATCCTTGAAAAAGGTGAATCTGAAGGACTTGTGTGGAAGCGAGACAAGCTCGAGAAAATCATAAGTGCTGGCACCAGAGTTGATCCGCATGCATTCAAGGTCAAATCCAGAAATTGCCTCAATTTCATTGAAATCCCTGCAGTGGGAGACATTGGATTCAAACCACTGGAAGTCAATGACAGACCAGAGAATGAGAGAACAATCGTGTGCAAAGTGACCATTCCATCAGGAAAAGAGTTCGAGGATATCATGCACATCCACAGACAGCTCGGTCACGCGCCCATCTCCACAATTAAGGAACTATTTGCCAACAAAGGAGTTGTCAAGGGTCTACCGAAACGATTGAGAGGAGAATTCGGTACATGTGACGCATGTATCATGGGTAAGATGCCTACATCAGACCGACAAGGTCGACTGCCAGTCCTGGCCAAGGGAAAAGTTGTTGCAGCTGATCTCATCGGACCAATCGAGACCGAGCAGAATCGAAACAGGTATATCGCAGTGTTTGTCGACCTGTACACGCATGCTACGTATGCAACGGGAATCATCGACAAGACGCCGGAATCAGCTCTCATTGCTTATCAAGACTACAAAGAGTGGTTAAAGCAGAACACAAGAGGAGAATACAAAGAACCCGAGGTATTCATGTCCGACATGGGCAAGGAATTCAAGGGAGTCTTCGACAAACACCTCAGAGACAACGGCACTGCACACCAAGACACGGCTGGAAACTCGTCACCATCCAATGGAGCAGCAGAACGCATGAATAGGACCTTACAGGACACCATGCGTACCCTCTTCCTGGAAAAGCCACGTCTTATTGCATACTGGGATTATGCCGCCAATTATGCCGGACATTCCTATAACCTCAAAAAGCTGGTACACAGCGAGGGAAATGCAAAACCCGTCACCGCCTTTGAAATGTCTATGGGCTCAGCGCCTCAGATGCTTCTAGAATGGG
The DNA here is from genome assembly GCA_900519085.1 of Yarrowia deformans. NCBI lineage: Eukaryota > Fungi > Ascomycota > Dipodascomycetes > Dipodascales > Yarrowia > Yarrowia deformans. The sequence goes on along the minus strand of ULGY01000009.1, from coordinate 325,193 downwards.
GGAGTGACGTGTACGTCAAGAACGACGATCCCAACAAAGGAAGATTCGACCCAAAACAATTGAAAGCAATCTACCTCGGGCCCGCCGACAATATGTCACAAAGTGATGTCTTGATCTTAGGCACATGGAAGACCAAGACAGTTAGACACGCCTGGGCCAGACCTGGAACATCCACATGGTGGAAATTGATCCCTGATCGATTCGTTCCAACGGGCAAGTTCTACAAGTCGCGTCCATTTCTTATGGACATGCCAACTCATCTTATTGCTCAGTATGCAAGTAAACTGAGCGATACGTCAATTCGACACGATGATCAGACCGAATCATTTGAACAACAGATGATCGACAGACCTCCAAAGGACACTGAATCATCGGAGAAGATTGACGGGGCAAAACCGAAAGAGCTGACAGGATCGCCTCACACCCGAGACCGTCTGAATAAAGGCGCTAGCGGAAGGAGCCAAGATATGCAAGGATCCAACGGTGCAAAACCCAAGAAGGGACACCATCATGATACCACCACACATCCTGCCTATTTCCAAGACATGGATGACGAGCTGGAAGAATTGTTGAGCGTGGAAAACTCTTCAGACAGCCATTCAGGCTATACTTCCAAATCGGGGGAGGAATCGGATTCATCCAATTGCATGACTGAATCAAACGAGGAATTTGAAAGTGCCACAAAACTACCACCTGATGGCATTAGTAATACCTCTTTGAGTGACCTCACGAGTAAGGAAAAACCAATCGGAATATCTCAAAAACAATTTGAGGTATTAGAACAACACACCGATGAAATTCGTGACACAACAGTTGAGAACCAAAGAAGACGCGCACAATCGCAATCAAGAGCATCCACTCCAACTGATCCAGGGGCTAAAGGCAAACGAGTTCCCAAACCCTCTAGGAGAAACAACGAGTGGGCTGAATCTGGAGACAAGTACGTTGTAAACAAAGAAACATACGGCTTCGTTATCAATTCAGTCAAACAGCTTCTACACATTCCGATAACACCGATCGAAGACTACGAAGAAGTGGACCTAAATCTAGGCTGTTTTACAATCAGTCATATGAAGAAAGTCGAAAAGGGTGAAACCAAGTTTGATCCAAGGAACGTGACCGCCAATACCCTTCCGGGGGAAAGGCCGATCAAGTTCACGAAGAACACAAACATCGACAAACGGAGAGTTAACCGAAAACCAATCCACGAATCGTCGGAGCCATCTAACGTCTATGAGATGTTGAAGGCACCTGACTCAGAGGATTGGAAGGATGCCCAAAAGAAGGAAATCCACGACCAACTCGATAAGCAAGCGCTTATTCCCGTTAAGGTTCCCAATGGCGTTGACAAGGAACAACTTGTTTCCGTCACATGGGCATTCAAACTGAAGAGAGACACTAACAATGATCCAGAACTTCGTAAGGCTCGAATGCCGATGCGAGGTGACCTTCAGTACGAATGTACTTTTGATGAAGTCTCTTCCCATGTTTTGATGAGAACGACTGTACCATTCATGCTCACTCTAGCAGTGCAGCATAATTGGTACATCCAACAAATCGACATTAGTTATGCGTACTTGAACGCTGACCTTGACACCGAGCTCTACATCGAGCCCACGGATATTATCAGAGATTCCATCTTTGTACATCCCCCGAACCAGAGATATTATCTGAGAGTGAACAAAGCCGTCTATGGCCTCCGACAATCTGGGTACCTTTGGTACATGTGCTTCTCCAACTTCTTGATCAATGAATTGGACTTCAAGGTTTCTCAACGAGATCCTTGCGTGTTCATCCTCATTAACGACAAGATTGACGAGTTGAAAACACCAGTGTCTGTCCTCTTATACGTTGATGACTGTCTGATCATGCATGAAAAAGAAGACGTCGTTCAACGGTACAGAGATCTTATCTTCAAAAAGTTCCCGGGAAAATCAACCGAAGGAGGAGTAGGAAACTACCTCGGATTGAACCTCAAGCACGACATGATCAAGGGGATTATCGAAATCCATCAGTGTTTTCGTATCGACGATATACTGAAGGAATGGAGAGCCTCGAGTTTTGCACGAGTACCAATGACTCCTGAAGAAAGCCGTGTGATGAAAAATGGTGAAGGAGACCTTACACCATTGCCATCAGTCAAGGACTATTTGTCGCTAGTCGGAAAACTACTGTGGTTGAGCTGCACTAGACCGGATATTACATATACGGTAAACGTGTTGGCCCAGCAAAGCAGTCGACCGACAAACCAAAGTTGGGAACAAGCTAACAGAGTCATCAATTACTTGGCGCAGACTCGTAACTACGTGATGCGTTTCGTGAGATTGAAGAACCCCAAAGATGCTTCACTTGAAGCCTTTTCTGATGCTTCGTTCAAGTCGCTCCCCAAATCGGGATCAGCCACAGGCGTTCTATTGACCTATGGTAACAACGCTTTCTGCTGGAAAACGCAGAAACAAAAGCACATTACCACGTCTACCAAGGACGCCGAGATGTCTGCCGCATTCACTGCCACAAGACTGGTACTCCACTTTCGACACATGTTGAAGGAGTTGCGATTGATGGGAGGTAGTGTCAGATCCCCTGACAGGTACGATTTCGTTAAGAGAGAGTGCCACACTACTCGACTATACATCGACAACGCCGCCGTTATTGGAGCACTATCCGGTCTGCCAAAATTCACGGAGACTCTGTCCCCACTAGTGAACGGCTACACGCGGTACATGAGACAGCAGATTGACGATCGGGCTATCGAGGTGAGTTACATCGATACAAAAAGCCAAAGAGCCGATGTGTTCACCAAGCCATTGGGCTATATCGACCACACTAGATTTATCCCGCTACTGAGTCTTGTCCCCCTACAACTGAAGCCTTCCCAGAAGGAACAGATGTTGAAGGATCGAGCAGCTCAGAAGCACACTTCTCCCAACGCACTGCATTACGAAAGGACAAAAATGAGGAAAACCTCTGACAAGTAGTCTTGCTCTAAACAGGGGAAATGTTGGAATTACTATGAGTAAAGGGATATCCTGCTATGCCAGCGACTAAGAAGGTTGCCTGACTAAGCTATGCAGGAGGTGGCTGGTGTTTAGATTACCCTACCGGCAGATGATTTTATATCGTGTAGTAAGTCCCAATTGAAAGGAAACCGGAAATTGACCACTTTATGGAAGATATTCAAGACCTCTCGATTGGGAACGTTAGTTGCCATTTAATTGATTGTGATTGTATTAAAACCAAGAGTGTAGATTAAATCTCCGTCAGAAGTACGGAAGACAAAAGGACATAAGTTTTCTACTAGAAGGGTCTGTAGACCTCCTCACCGAATATTTGGGTTGTGCCTTGTTCCAGGTACAAACTTCCGCTAAACCTACACGCACATCTCAGACTCTCAACTCTGGAGGTACGTCACTCCCGTAAGTGTACAGTACGTCAACACACAGCCCTCGCTACAGCAATGACAGTTGCGGCGTACTTGAGCGGTGTATAGCACCGTATGAATAGTTACCCTGACAAAGGGTGTACTTAATACGCAGAACCCTTGGAATTGAAGCGATCCCATCCGGCGACACACTAACCTCGGTAGTCTTTACCACCCACATCAATGGCGAGATCAAGAAGCAACAGCTTGCCGTCCCGACCTCGTCCCCGAATGCCAAGGCGGTTCAGTATCGGCAGTTTAATGGTGGGTGACGAGAAACACCTTGTCACGAATGATCATACGGTCGAGCAGCTGCAACAGCTCTGTGACCAGAATGGACACATCACGATTGAGACCACGACGACTGCCCCCAACCAGTTTCTGCAGGTGGAAACCGAGTCGGGATGGTGCTACCAGATCTCAGGCTCCTACCCTCTGTCGACTTTACTCAACGATCTCACTCTCAAACGAGGTGGCCCCGAAACAGGACTCACAAGGCTGAAAAGGTACCAGACGTCAAATGCCCCAAGCTCGTGCACAGTACACTTCTCACGCAACAGTCTCTTGGAACCTCCGCACAAGAGACTCAAATACCTTGTGGACAACCAGTTCTGGAACCAGTTGGCCAGGTCTATGGACTCCAAAACTATCCACTCTCTGGTGAGAGACCCTAAGATGGCAGGTGAAGGTGTTCTGTACTTGCCTCATGGTAGCAGTCAGAGCAGCTACTACAAACACCTTGGTGTGAATGTTGAACATTTACCTGAGACAATCACACCAGCGTTTGTCTTTAGCATCAACTCTCAGCCAGGTGTGCTCGCTCTTGCTACCGACAGAAGAAACAACAATCCTTTGCCCTACATTGTTCCAGGAGGTCGGTTCGATGAGATGTATGGGTGGGACAGCTATTTTGAGCTTTTGGGTCTTCTCGAAAGTGGAGGCCCCCAATCTCTTCACATTGCCGAGTCCATGTGCTTGCATTTCTGCTATCAAATCAGGCATTATGGCAAGATACTGAACGCCAACAGAAGTTATTATCTGAGCAGATCCCAGCCACCGTTTCTGACAGACATGGGCTTGAGAGTTTACCGTCGCACGGGCAACAAGGACTTTCTGAAGAAAATTTACAATGCTGCAGTAGCAGAATATCGCGCAGTCTGGATGGCAGATCCCCGCCTTGACAGAGACACGGGGCTGTCGAAATACCACCCAGCAGGATTAGGGGTCCCACCGGAAGTAGAGCCCGGTCACTTTGATGAGATTCTGGAACCATATGCGAGAAAGTACGGACTTGCCATTGATGAGTTTGTTGAAGGGTACAACTCCGGGATGGTCATAGAGCCAGAGTTGGATGAGTACTTTTTGCATGATCGCGCAATCAGAGAGTCAGGTCACGACACCTCGTATAGATTGGAAGGAGTTTGCGCTGACCTGGCGACCGTTGACTTGAACTCCCTGTTGTTCAAGTACGAGGTGGATCTGGACTTCATTGAGCATGAGCTGAATCTCTGTTCGTCCGGGTTCGGTGAAGCTGCTGAGAAACGAAAAAATGCTTTCACGCGGATCTTGTGGGACACCCCAGACTCATGTTTTTATGACTACAACTGCAAGACTCAGTCTCAAAGAAAGTACGTCTCGAGTACGGGTCTGTGGCCGCTGTGGTCCGGAATTGCCACTAGTGAACAAGCAAGGGGTGTAGTGGCTACCATTGCCTCTCTGGAGGAGCGTGGTGGTCTTGCATCTGGTACTAAGTCTTCCTTGGAAGAGTTTTCCGGACGCTCAGAGGTACCTAGACAATGGGATTACCCTAATGGCTGGGCACCGCACCAAATATTGGCATGGCAGGGTTTGCGAAATTATGGCTACGAAAAGGTGGCAGCTAGACTGGCGTTCAAATGGTGTGCTATGATGGTTCATTCCTTCAGAGATTACTCCGGGCTGGTTGTGGAGAAATACAACGTTACCGATCCCATCAAGCCCCACGTTGTCACTGCCGAGTATGGAAATCAAGGGTCGGTAGCCTCAGGGTTTGGATGGGTGAATGCCTCATATGTTGTAGGGCTACGATACTTGGACAATCAGCAACGACAAAGACTGGAGTGGGGTGTGTGGGAGTTACACTAGTGACCATATAGCTACCTGTAGATGAATGGAATTATCTCACAAACTACTGTGCAATATCAATTCGACACGGGCAGTGGTAGAACTACAGTAGACACTCCATTTATTGCTACTCTGGGATTTTTTCACCTACCTAACGCCACCTGGTATAAGTAGCTTATTAAGCTGTGTGAGGGTTTGACCTGTTGGTAATTAGAGTGATTCTGAGTCTACAGTTGATTTAATTGAAGAAGATTTGGCTACCATTAGATGGGTACTCTATGAGTCGAGCTAGCAAAAATATGTCTTTTGTTTGATCCAAACCAGTTGCACACACGCTGCACGCTGTAGGCATACGGACTAAAATTAGTTCACTGGAATTTATGGGGTCTGTTTGCATTAACCGTACTTGTACAAGTACAAGTACAAGTAAACTCGTTTCACGAATAACGCAAACCAAACACCCCCTTCACTCACCTTTTTCAACATGCTCACTTTTTGAGTCTTCTAAATTAGTAGAGCATATTTAGACGAATTACAAGAAGATTGAGTCCACGAATGTTCCTACTTGAGCTTGTTGAAGGCCATATAGACTCGAGAAACGCTAATCAAATCACGTGACCGAACTGCGTGACCAAAAAACCAGTGGATATCTTCAACCCTTATTAAATATATGTTCAGCCTCCCCCCCCAATTGCCACCAGCAACTGTTCATATGCATGTGGCATGCACGACCCAAAAGCTTATTTAATACACCCAATTTCAATGGTGTATATACAGGACTTGATTTGGTACACCACAACTACAACCACTAGCCATGTTACGTCTCTCCCGACTGGCTCAAACGAGAGCTCTGTCTGGACCGCTCGCCCGGAGACCGACCGTTACTCTCAAACAACAACAACAACCCGCTCTCACACCAACTCCCCGATTTTACTCGGTCCCACCCCCCAAGACACATTTTCAACAAGGCGACACTCCTCCCGAGCCCCACAGATCGGCTGCTTCCGCCGGCCCCAAATCATACTTTCAGGGCGGTAGGAACATGCCTCCACCTCCTCCCTCTGGATCAGCGGGAAGAAGCCTTGGTGCAGAACCCGGCTCAAAGTCCCGGCTTCGAACCATTGTGCTCCTGCTGGCCGTTCTCTTCGGATGCGCCGCATGGTGGGTGTATCCGCGACGCTCGTTTTCGCCCGAAGTGGCGGCGATTCTGAAAAAGGCGCTCAAGGCCGAAAGTGAAAGCTTTGGCGGCCAAAACCTGCCGGAGGCCGTCAAATACTACATTGAGGCTCTGACGGAGGCCGAGGCTCAGGGGATATCTCCTCTGACAGACGAGTACACCGGTCTGCAGCTCAAGCTGGCGGAAATGTACGAGATGATGAACCACCAGGATGCCGCCAGCGACGTGTACATGGAGATTTGCGAGGCCTACCTGGACGCGTTCCAAGACGACAAGCTGTCTGCCGAGGCTCGTCCCCACTGCATCCAGAGAGCGCTGCGCATCGCGCTCAAGCTGGTCCACAGTAGCAACGAAGAGAGCTTGCCCGACGTGACCCAGAATCTGGTGGTGATGATCAAGGTGGCCCAGCTGGAGGTTGCATCGCAAAGTCTCGAGGCTGCCAACCTGCTGCTTGCGGTTGGCGCCCTGGACTCGAAAAAGGACGGGAGAAAAGAAATGGCCATCATGAACAAGATGGGGATTCTGGCCGAAGGCTTGCGGTCCTCTGGCCAATTCGAGATGTGGATGCCCTTCCGAGACGAGCTGATTGCGGCCCGAGACATGCTCACCACCATCAATCTCGCGGTCGAGAAGACCGACCAGGCTCTCTTTGACAAACAAGTCACTCACCTGATCATGATGGCCTCTGGATGCGGAATCGGAGAGATTCTGCTCACACGGGCCAACCTGGCTTCAATGGCATACCTCAAGTCCGAGCAGCTCGAGGTGGCCGCGCACCTTGTCGAGCAAGGCAAAGCTAATGGTGAAAACAAGCTCAAGGTCATTTCGCCCAAGGGTGACCCTGTCTCTGCCGATGAGATTAGACCCATGAGTACCTGGGTTCTGCAAAAATCTGAGCAGGCTTACAAACGGATTCTCAAGATCATCCCCTCATTGGAACCCGAAGTGCGACGAACCAAAGAGGTCGAAGAAGCCCAGGCTCTGTGTACGTATGGTCTTGGTGTGATCGCAATCAAGAAGGGCGAGCTCGACAGGGCCAAGGATCTGCTACGAGAGGCTCGAACCCGGGCCAAGGGGTCTGGATTTGACGACTTGGTGGTGGCTGCTGACGGAGAATTGGCCAAGGTGGACAAACCGACCTCGGAGGCTGATGACACGGCAGACATTCTCGACAAGGAGGCTGGCAAGAAGCCCACGGTGGCCGAGATTCACGATGCCATTGCCAAAGAGATTCCCGAAGACGAGGAGAAGTGAGGTCCTTACCAAAACGAAATTTGTATATACTGATGGAAAATGTTGGTAATGTATGTACTCGTACATATATATTGTCCAGGTTACAAGATAGCTAGAAGCAGAGAAGCAGTACAATATGGAGTACATTATCAAGGGTACACATCATGATAATTGTGTGCTTATGAAGCGAATAAAATTCCAAACTTGTGAAAAGCGATCTGGTTTGAATTCAGAGGTCCACAAGAGTGTAACAATGGGGTGTTTCTGGCTTTTACAATTTGTTGGTCAAGTAACAGTACTCCAAATTCTGATGACAAAAGTACAGATTTCATAAAGGCGAAACTACACGAATATGTTCCAAATTTCAGAAGAGATAACATCGGACTACTGTACTTGAAACCGATGCTTCTCAACATGCTCACAAGCTGAAAGAGTGTTGGCTGTTAAAATTCGCGTACGTTGTAAACTAAGTCCGCACTGGTTCCGCAGGTCTGAACCTGTGGGGGTCTATCTCTAACATGTCACGCATAAAAAAACGGCACGCAAGACTTGCTTACGTTAATCCATGGTCCCTAGCAGGATCGAACTGCTGATCTTCGCGTTGCAAAGCTGCTATTTCTTATTAGCACGACGCCTTAACCAACTGGGCCAAGGGACCGGAGTTGTTTTACCAAGGGGGGGATCGGCGTTTCGAACAAAGGAGGGATTATGTAAGCGCTAATATAAACCGCAAGAAAAAGGTCCGGAATACAACAAGAAGGAATTCGACCAGCTCATTTGGCTGTCAACTTTTTTGCAATTCTTCTCAATCAACGTTTGGTCGGTCCCTAGACATGGCATGCAGTTTGGTGGGTATAGGTTCGGATGAAGGTGTCGCAAGTTTACTGAGGTCCTTCCTTTTTCAGTCCGTGCAGTGGTTTGATACATGCCCACCTTCAATTACCAGTAGAATACAGACCTCATTTCTTACACAGCACTCTTCTTCACAAGCACTCAATGAAACCAACAGATACATCGAGATTGTCAGGTAATGATACCAACTACAGTCAGAGATACCACTGCAACGCTGCATCTGACACTTTCAATCACTCACACACAACTGATCACTCATGGTGTTCAGGAGGTCTAGAGGTTGATGCCAGACGGTTATCAATGTAACGTGTTTCTCTCACACTACTCCTTCTGCAACCAGAGACGTCACACAATACAGACTAGCTCATCGACTCACCATCTTAATGACCACTTCAGCCATGGTGGTCTTCCTAGCTAGAGCTCGCCAGACTCGAGTAAGGGTTCGTTGTGTCAATGGTCACTGTCAACAACGAATCGGGGTCCCTGTTTCCGAGCTTGTGTGCTCTTGCTACAGACACATCTACTCAGACTACACTCCAGCAACTATTTTAAACATTCTTATTGTTTTACAGCAGGGCGCCCGAAACTACTACGCCAGTTGGGTCTCGATTGTCAGAACGAGACGGGTCGGGGATCGTACGGGCGAGAGTTTCCGCCACGGATCAAAACATCAAAGTGCGCAAAACGGTCTCTGAGCAGTTTGCTACTGTATCTTCCTGTGTGGGAACCACAGACTAACTCACGACGGTTGACATGTCTGAGCGGGCGTGACTGCACTCAGCGCGTGTGCAACGCAACTATCTCTCCCAGAGGACCCACTACTTTGGCACGGCGCAATGTGTTGCGACACGTGCACTCTCCTAGACCACTTGGGCTCGAATCTCCGCAAACACCTGAGCACAGGAACAATAACCACATGGGTGGACCTGACTTTCCCGTTAAACCTTTCGTGGCTGGTTGCGCGCGTGAACGAGAAAGGGGCAGAGCAGGAGGATGATCCTCTTTCCGCGTCATCCAGGAGTTTGGAAAACTTCGCCAAGTCTTCCTTACTTTACTTTCAAAAAGTCTGGTGTCGGCTGGACGAGTTCACGGGCACGTTGGCCCAATAAAAGTGGTATTGTTGGAAAACTCACGCTGATGTGTTTATATCCATCTACTTTTTGTACCTTCGTCTTACAGAAATAATGAGACTCAATTGTTCGGGTACTCCAACAACCGACCTGGACAATACCATGATACTGCCTCCATAAATGGTCCAATCGAACAATAAACAGTTTCACTCGACTCTTCAGACAAGGAGCTCCATAATGGTACTATTTTCTAGTTAATTAGACCGATTCACAGACGACCAGGCTGACTCTTATGCGTACACCTCCACATCGAGAATCCAGAAAACTAATAAAACAACTCCTACGACCCACGTGACTTCGAAATAGGTCATGTTTGGTAAGAAAATGCTCGTGATGATTTCGCGGTTCCTTCAAACCCTGATTCTCTTACAGCAGGACCACATTCAATATTTGCAAATTCTCTTTATGAATGGTTTTTTCTCTCTGATCACATTGTGTGCATCAACTAAAAAGCTCAGTAAAGCCAACTGAAGCACACTTGACTCTCATAATGCAAACTTCCATACCACCACACTTGTGTTCATGGTCGTCGAAATTATCGCCTTTTTGTTAGCAACCAGCACGCTCTCTATCGTTTAGTATCCCCTCCGAACCAATCCAACAACAACAACATGGAAATACCCCCCCGTAGAGGACTTTTTTCTCAACAATTCGCAACTAATGATCTTAACTGGAAGTCTACATTATGCTACTCTCAGCGTGAATAGATGCCGTGCTAAAACCTACGGGTGAAACAACAGTGCTTTTCTCACAAGGAGACTGGTACAATTCATGATTTTGGGTATTTATTGTCGGTGATACAAAGAGTCTGTCCTTCACCTAAGGTCCGCCTAACCCTCGATATTTACAATAGCACATCCCTCACCAGGAACAGTGACAACCATGGCACTATCGTAATCGACACCCTCCATGGCACCGTAGTACTCCTTCTTGAGCGCGCCAATCACGTGACCGAGCTTGGCTTCCTCCACCAGATGAACGGTGGATCCTCCCCATCCCGCTCCGGTCAGACGAGACCCAAACCCGCCAGATTTGAGCACAATCTCGCACACCTTTTCAATGGCCGGACAGGAGCAGTTGAAGAGCTGGTCGCACGACTTTTGGCTGTCGTTCATGAGTTTTCCGAGCTGTTTGGGGTCAGATTCGCCCTTGGAAAGCAGACTCTGGAACTCCAGGACTCGGATAGCTTCCGTAACAACATGCTTGGCTCGAGAATACAAGGCTAGAGTGTCAAACTCCACGGGGAAAATGAAATACTGCTGCTTGACTTCGTCCTCAGAGATGTCCAACAGCTTGGCCACCTGCTGTAGAGTGACAGGTTCCTTTGGCAGGGTTTCCACAAGGTCCAAAAGCCCATAGATATCGGTATCGACGGCCTTCATGAGTCCGTGTAAAGTTCCCTTGTTGAGGTTGCCGTTCTGAGGGATAGACACTCGTCCATTGAGACTCTGCTTCAAGAGCACATTGACCGCCAGAGTGATCTCTACAACCCGCAGATTGTAGTTTCGAGGCGCGGTTTCGTGCTTGTTAGACTTAACCAGCGTGTTGGCCACCAGAAAAACGGTTTTGGGGGTCGTGGCAGGGAACTGGAAGGGCGTGGCCTTGAGAGTAGGAGCAAAGTCCACAAGAAGAGTATGGTTGAGCTGTCCGTAGATGGAAGCCGCCTGGTCCATTCCGCCGGTGTTGACGCCAATGAGCTGCTCGCACGTAATCGAGAGCTTAGTCAGCAAATCACGTGATACCTCTGCCATCCCCTGCGACAGCAAAGTAACGAGAGTGGAGCAGACCACGAAGGCAGCCGAGGATGACAGACCACAGGCATCGGGAACGGTTCCATGGACAAGAATCTTGATCCCCACGGGTTTCACCTCCTGTTCAGATTCTCTCAGATACTTTCGGCCCACCGTATGACCGCATTTGAAGTAGTTTGTCCAGACTGTTTTTGTCTGGTCGATAGTGAGCACTTGGGTTGCTGTTGGAATGTCGTATTTCTCTGCGGGGAACTTTTCGTCTTCCATGTTGGCGATTTCGATGGAGTCGCCGCCGACACAAAAGGCCATGATGACGTCATCTTCAATGGCCATGGGCATGACGCTGAAATGCGAATAGTCAATGTGCTCTCCGATGAGGTTGACTCTGCCGGGCGATCTGACCAAAGTCGCGGTAGAGCCCGGATAAAGCTGCGAGAAACGCTTAGTCAGCTCGCCGTAGCGCGATTGGTGCTTGGCCGGATCCGCGTAGATTTTCGACAGAGGCAAGGTGCTGATAGACATGGGTGTTATGGTGAGAGGAAAAAAGGCGGCACGGAATAATACATCCGGTAAAGTCTAATTTCGGCACTCCAGAAAGCTTATTTGGAGGAGCACAAAGTTTATCCGGGAAAACTGGGGTAATTGGAGGTGAGCAGGAACTGGTAGATGGGGGGTAGACACGAACAAGTCAAAAGCTGTTAGAAGTCCCTTAAGGCTTGGAAAATATTCTGCTGCTTTTTCTGAGTGATTTAGGTGAAAAGTGAGTGAGCTGGTGGTATATAGAGATTTTGAGGGGGTAGTTCTTGGACTAAGAGGGGGGTATTAATGGGGATGGGGGAGGTATACTATGTCATTCTGACCGGTAAGTGAGGAGAAGTACAACAAGGGCTTTTTAGTTCAGATCGGGGCAGAAACGGGCAAGATAGGTTTCATGGTAGAAAGAGATGTTCAAGAAACTTGGTTGAACGGGGGGATGACGCCACAAATAGTTTTCTGTAGAGCTGGAAATGTTCAAATGAGAGCTGGGTGGACTCAAACCATTTCTTTATCCTTTGAGGGGGCTCTATTTCGATTTCTCAAGCCACCAGCAAGGTAGATCTCTTCTACGAGCACAAGTAATGATCGTAGAAGTTTGAGAAGTTGATCGATCTAGCCATCTGAACTGATGAAATCTACTCAGAATTCAGCCACCCATTTTCCACTTCCAATCAACCCGTAATCACACATCTACAATTCATTGTATGCACCTCGCTGAAGGTTCACAAATATCACGTCTCAGAGAGTCCTTCTAACTCGGCCCCAAGACTTCAGAATTGTTAGCAACTGACATGAGAGGAACCTACTGAAGTCTTCAACTCTCACACAAAAAACGCCAAGCTTGAAATTGCATCCACTAGTGTCTTCCGAATGATAAGAACGCTAAAACTTCACGTTGATCGAGACAAACGGAACAAAACATGCGTAAATTCCTGTTGATGACTAATGTAACCAATTCCAGTGCATTTATCCCGTCGTATCTGGAATAACTCAATTGAGCTCATTTTCTCCACAATATGTCAAAATCACGACCTACCAAAGTCGCCTTTCATTTTTTGGCACTCGCTAATTAAAGTTTCCCACACGTGCATGCGCTACTCATTAATACACGTCACCCAAGACATGTCCAACTGTTTTACACTCAACTCGTCTCCACATGTTGACCAAGCTATTTCGATACGACGCGTTTGCCAAGCCCACGGCCGACGCGACGATCAAGACGGCCAGCGGAGGCATCGTCACGCTGCTGGCGGTCCTGCTCATTCTGGTGCTCACGTTTTCCGAGTACAGATCGTACACGACTCCCGTGATGCGAAGCCAGATGACGGTGGACCGATATCGGGGTGACCGGCTCGACATCCATCTCAACATCACCTTCCCCAAGCTGCCGTGCTCGTTGGTGACGCTCGACATCATTGACTCTTCTGGTGAGGTGCAACAGAGCGTGGATCACGACATGACCAAGGTGACTCTGGACGAGCGAGGCAATGTTCTGAGCAGCGAGGCGCTGACGCTCGGCGAGACTCCGGACTCCAAGGCTGTGGCCACGCGGACGTTTTTGGACGACCCCAACTACTGTGGCTCGTGCTATGGCGCCGAATCGGAGCCGGATCAGTGCTGCAACACCTGTGAGCAGGTTCGAGCCGCCTACGCCACCAAGGGCTGGGCGTTCACGGACGGCTCGGGCGTGGAGCAGTGCGAGGTGATCGGCTTCAAGGAGCAGCTCAAGGCCCAGTACAACCAGGGGTGCAACATTGCGGGCAAGTTCACGGTGCAAAAGGTGGCTGGTAACTTCCACTTTGCCCCCGGCGTCTCCATGCATCGAGACGAGCAGCATTCGCATGATCTCAGCCACTTCAAGGACCCCGAGGCGCCCTTCACCTTTTCCCACATCATCCACGACCTGTCCTTTGGCGAACAGGTGGACGTGAGCGGTCTGGACTGGGACAAGGGTGTGGCCATGGAGTCGTCTCCGCTCGAAAACACGCCCCACCACACCGACAACAAGTGGTTCCGCTTCAACTACTTCACCAAGGTGGTGTCGACGCGATTCGAGTTTCTGGACGGCAAGAAAATCGAGACCAACCAGTACGCCGCCACAGCTCACGAGCGACCTCTGCAGGGCGGTCGAGACGAAGACCACCAGAACACGCGACACATGCGGGGCGGTCTGCCAGGCGTCTTTTTCGCCTACGACATTTCGCCCATGCGGATCGTCAACAAGCAGGAGTACCGCAGCCACTTTGGCGCGTTTCTGATGCAGGTGGTGGCGACCATTGGAGGAGTGTTGACGGTGGCTGCTGTGCTTGACCGAGGCATTTACGAGGTGGACCAGGTGTTGAAGAGAAAGAAGGATCAGTAAGAAAAGCATGGTTGGGAGGGGGTGCTGACCACTCCAAACACCCTGAAACAAAACCAGGGCTTTTGAGTAATAGCTCTAGTCGCATACGACAAAATCAGTTAGAAGAAGGATGGATATAGATAATGATTATGATATGTTAGAATGGATTGGGCAACCAATTGGCGTGCGGTGGTGGGTTGAGGTGGGTTGAGGTGGGTTGAGATGTATGGCTTGTGGTATACATGGTTTGAGGTGGATATGAATATGGCTGGACAGCACAATCTAACAAGAGATGGGGAACTCCGATATGAATAAACATTGCACCAATGGATTACTCAAGACCAGAGCTATCATCTAATGAGATCACTTTCTCGCTGATCAGAGAAATATTCGTCCCGTTACAATTTCACTGGTACATCCTTTCATAAGCCTCATGTGGTAAAGATGGATAACGCACAGCTATATTGGTTTGAAGCGTACTGTACAATGGGAGCAATGCTTTCAGACATTTGCAGTCTATATATCAAGGTGGTTTCTTCTGGTACAATAGATCTGACAACCCTACTCAGTTACGTGATCCACTACTGGATCTGCCTCTGTCGATAAATGAAGATGTTGTCTACAAGGACTTCAGACTGGCTGTAGCCATCGCTCTTTATGTAGATTCTTTGGTGGCTGCAGAACAGTACCGGTATGTTTGCTCGAGTCCAGTTCTTGTATCCGGGTGGAAATGGACAGGTCGGTTTAAGCCCAACATCTTGCCTCTCCTTCTGGACCAGCACTGAGACAAGAGCTACTGGGTCAAGAAACTCCCGTTTGGCGAAGAAGGAGCCACTCTGGGTATTGCTACAACCTACTGTACATTACTCTGTAAGACGGGTTGGGTTCCGCTATTCTCTACTTCCGTTACCTCCTTTGTGGCACATTCGAATCGACGTTTACAATGAGCTCCGTGCTCAGTGCGTTCTATGGAGACATTGCAATGTCTTGTGCAAAAGTTGAGATCTTGATGTGTTGTGATGATAGATATTTTGATGGTTTCAGAAGACACTCCAGCCATGTCATGTGATACATCCTATCTATCGTACAGGACAGATATCAGTCAATCTGGTTCCATTTCATCAGTGCGTGTTCATGGAATCTGGAAAGGTCTGTAGTCTCAATCTGAGCTCTCGCACGTATGTACTGGTCCATTTACACAAGTATACCTGGAAGGAGGATCAGCTGGAGTTGGTTAAGTCAGTATATTCCTAATAATATCTAGAGACTGGATTTCAGGCAGACAGTAATGTTTCGATCGGCAAAAAGACTTGCAAAAAACTTCTAGCGGCACCTGGTTTCGATCCAGGGACATCAGGGTTATGAGCCCTGCGCGCTTCCGCTGCGCCATGCCGCTATCGATGGAGTCTCGTGGTGAGAAACGGGATTTGCGTTGAAAAGAATCGAAAAAAAAAAAAACAAAAAAAAACAACAGCCAACAGTATTATCATGGATGAGCTGAACCGTCTGAAAGTGGTGCTAGTAAAGATTCCTCCTAGTTTGGGGATTGCTAGTTTTGATCACGTGTACTAAGAGCACGATGGGTTTCATTTAGTGAGATACCATTTGGGGATCCAATGATATGGAGAGTGTACAAGTAGGTGTGACACAAATGTTCGTGATCTGTACTCATCCGAAGAAGGTGATACCGGCTTGGTACAATCAGTATGCTTTGTGTCAGTCAGTCGATGTTTGTCGCGATGTGAGAGGTGATCTTGAGAACACACACGACTCACAAGGCAACTACACTGTACGGCAGAACACAGGAGAACCCACCAGGAGATGAAAAAGAAGATGGGGGACCAAAAGGGCAAAAAAGAAACAGCTTTTCGGCTGTACACTGGGCCCAACCGGGAATTGAACCCGGGACCTCTCGCAAATTGCTCAGGAACACCCTAAGCGAGAATTATACCACTAAACCATCGGGCCACTGCGATGAGTTTCGGCGGAGACGAACGCGTCCAAGAGGGCGAAAAAAGGGTTTGAATTTTTGCCTTTTGCCGCAGTCCATTTTCAGAGATATTGGCGAAGTTCTCTTGTTTTTCTGATGCGTTTGGTGGTGTTTTATTTGTCCTGGTGTGTTGGGGAGCTTTAGGGCGTTCCCATAATGGTTGTTGATAGTCAGACGTTCAAAGTCAGGACAAGACCAGAAGTGAAACAGCTATTGGTCATTGCTCATATTTTTAGCTAGTGGAGAGAGACTTAGGAAGAGATATCTGTACTTTTAAACGGTCAGTGTTAACACATTAAGATGATGCTAAGCCCATGTTTAGCTAGCCCACACTTCAATCAGCAGCACCCTCGCTCATCAAGCGTTAGTACATTTCAGTAAGTACTGTTGTTAGCCAGTACAGGTGCACTCCATGACTGTAAGAGGCCTCGACGGAATCGATGAAGCGTGAAAACCAGTTTGTAGTATTAATCTGTTCTCACCAAAAGAGTCGTTGTAGTTGTGAGTGCTTTGACGAGAGATGGAGTGACTCGCCGAGTCCGTATGTCGTTCGATTGAAGTAAGGAGTAACTGGCGTTGTCAAAAAGGGTCTTACCAAGTTGATGAGACTAGTTGAAAGCCCTGAAGTTCTGTAATTATCACCCTTAGTTGTGTGACCCCTGATAGATGCTCGATTACCAAGCTCTCCAAAAATGAAAACAGGGCTAGAGACCATAGGACACCAATATCAACCTGTTCAAACCATTGTGGTCCCTCCGCCACACCCCAATTTGGACTTTTTCAGTTCCGTCAAGCTCCATTTCGCAATTCTAAGGGTCACCCTAATAAATTGCCCACCCCTGAATACTCACCGGCCATAGCTCACTGAAAAAAATGCTGTTAGTTGTCAATTACATTGAGGCCATGTTGAAAGCAGCTAACGGAGTTTTCTGGGGTCACTAAAAGTCGCCTTGCAAACCCTGTCTGTGTTCCTGAAGAAGTGATGTACAACGAAGTAAGTACTCCTGTTGTCATAGCTGCGTGAATGTTTCAGGTTAAGCAAAAAACCTGGTGTCGTCTTAGAGGTGTAGCAAAATAGAATTACAATAGCTTCAACCAAAACTTCTCATCTTATGGCATTCTCTCACCCTTACAGTCGCATCACCAGTGCCACATTGCTCATATATATTTCGCACCACTCTATTTGCCCCAACACAACGCCATTGATAAAACAAGATACAACCGTGCTACCGAGGTATTAGCACTACTATGACGCTC
The DNA here is from genome assembly GCA_900519085.1 of Yarrowia deformans. Classification (NCBI taxonomy): domain Eukaryota; kingdom Fungi; phylum Ascomycota; class Dipodascomycetes; order Dipodascales; genus Yarrowia; species Yarrowia deformans. Next base: position 307,401 of record ULGY01000009.1, on the reverse strand, counting down.
AGAAAGTGCCAAGGATTACTATTGTGTACTCCCTGTCCTCATACGACCTTTTCTCGCAAACCTGATCATTACACCAAATCGACAGCCACCCGGCAACTTCGGATATAGACGTCCTAGAGATACAAGAAGACATTCATTGTGATCACATTACTTTTACGAGTGCAATGGTAGACTCCGAAGCACCCCAACTCATCTACTTCAGGACTCTTCCGTTATCTCACGGACAGCCAACAAGGCCTGCACACACTTCTGGCACATCTACACCACCTATACGAACGTAGAAACATCGTAGAGAGAATAAAAACAGCTCAAAAAGCACAGTTAAAAACACCTCGAGCTGCTCAATGCATTTTTGAACAGTCATTCTCTTTTACACAGTCAACCATCACTTCACCATCTTTAATCACCCCTCTTCACAACCAAAAATGCCACTACAACTCTGAAAAATTAACTCATAGTCAAACCCGCCTTGAGAAACACGAAACCGCGCTTCTTTTCCCCCCATCTCCTCTCAATCGTTCGATAAACGAATTAATGTCTATTTCTTGGACTCCGGGTAAGACTCTGAAACTCTAACAATCTGCGAGTCTGCAAGAAAAAAGACCCAAAACCCACAAATCGTAATTTTTCTCTTCAGTCCCCAATTCTAACCCAAGTGGTTCGAAAAAAGCAAAGACACATGGGTGCTCCCCCCGCGATTGCAGAACGCACCCGTGAGCGAATAATAATGTTCACAATCAGGTGGGTTTGCTCCTGAACAAAGGCCGGGTCGAGGATGTTGAGCGCATTGCACTTTTTGTTTGTGTCTGTTGTCCTACGTGCAAGTGCTTGGTACCTACTCCAATTGTAGCTGCCGAGATCGCACTTCTTCATCACCTACACCTTATCGAAACTTGGTTTCATAAATGACCCTGTCTCTCCGACTGGAAGCACATGGTGAACGTGAAACGGCTCACGGAAGAGCTGCTGCGAGCCGGAGATTCGGGATCGGCGTCGCAGCCGGTTTGGGCACTTCCCAGCGAAGACCCGTGGTGAGAGAGGCGGAAAGTTTGCGTGGAAAATCGCCAGAAATCGTCACAAAAAGGAAAAAGCAAGTCTCTCTGTTTTAATCGAACTGTGTCTTGGCAGGATCTACAGGGTTGGTAGCGTGGCACGGCTTGCAAGCTTGGTTACAGAAGTCTAGGTGTAACTTTCCACGATGAGTGGAGGAAATAGCTTGGAATTGGACATTGGAATTTTTCAGCAGCAGGCATGGGTACATTGGCGAGCTCTACAGGGTGGTATGATAGGTTTGGTTGTTTTCCCGTTCAAAATGAACCAGTTTTGGTCGAGTTACAGAGATGTTCAGTAATTATCACAACAGCAAAACACAAAACCAAACATAATCAGAGGTATCCATTGGATTTTTAGCTAATTGGCACTCAGCTTGGTAATCCAAACATCAGAGCAAAGATTGCTACTCTTCTCTCACTTTTTAGAATGTTTGTTGAACGTCGAGAGGTACGAAGATTCAAGGCAGTGGTTTGGCGGTTTAAATGGGACCAGATGGCTTGATATTGACATTAGAAGCACTGGAAGTTGTTTATTGGATAGCCCGGCTCATTCTACACACAATAGTCAACCCCTCATTGACCCATCCATTTATTTCCATGTGATTTAGGCGTTTCAAGAATAACTCGAAGAAAACCAGTAGAAACTCAGCCTTAGGCTACAAACGAAAAGGGAACCCACTAGAGTAAAGCTTTGTGTCCATCAAGGCCCCGAATGACCTTGAGCATCTATCTCTTGCCTTTTTGTTTCGTGATACATAGTCTTTCATTGTTCTCTGCCTCACATTTCGATGATACATTGGTTTTCATAGCCCCAGTGATGTTCAGACTATCACCACTTCGCCAGAGAGAAGCGAAAAGTTGACAGGTGGATGTAGGTGCAATACTGAACTTTGCAGCTGCTGTTATCTACGTCGTCGAGAGGCGGTCTGGCGATCTATCGACGAAATCTAGCTCTAAAGTTGGAGTGGGCAGTCTGGTGAGCTCATAACAGCTCTGATCGAAATACTGACAGAGCCAGTGCCATCTCCTCATATGTCTCATCACAACCATACCCTACACGACTGTATTACCTAATCATAATCTGCTTTTTTGGCTGTGTCTGCCCCCCACACATTTGTTATCATAATTTAGGAAAGAGGAGGACAAAAAAGGTTTGGTGTGTGCGGCAGATCACGTGCCGCTAAAAATCGGCCCACTAATTTTCCATTGCCCTGGATCAACGCAATAAGGTTTAGAACAATGCTTGCCTCAGCCCTTTGTCTCTTTGCGTTTGTGTTTGTGTTTGATGGGACTATTATCTATTGTTGGGGTTCACCGTTGGTGACACTACAGTAGTAGAGGTCTTGAGGGAGGTTATTCCACAGACAAAGAGCACAGATGGATGTGGTGGTTTGCAGAAGTTTGTAGCGAGATTTTTTTGTACTAGTTGTGTTTTATAATCACAAAAAGCGAGCACGAATGGCCGGAGGCTTTTGTTAGGTTAAGTTGGATGAGCTGAGTAAATGTAAGTAATGAAGGATGATAAGGCGGACAACTACGTGTGATGGGGCTATCAGAACGTTACTTAAATTGGAACAATGATTAATGGGGGCTATGAGATACTCCAGTTGAATTCATTAAATCACAGCTTCAAGCTTACATCGTCTAGAGCTCTTTAAAACCCCCTCCAAAACAACTCAAGTATTTTGCCCACCAAACCATGACTCATAGTTGGGACTATCATCTTTTAATTAGCTCAGTGGCCCCAGGTTTGAGTTTAATACAACACTGAATCGTATGGGGGGTTTGGAACATTCTAGAACGGGAGCGTTAAGCGAAAACATGCGGAAAAATCATGCACCACATGGAATTCTGGCGCCATTGTCGTCTGTGTTTTTTCTGTCTTTACTGCGATTTTCTACGAATTTATAGCGCCTTGTGTGCTGCAGTCAAATGCCGTTTTACATCCACGGCTAAAATAATCATTCCCGGCCCTATATCGGATGGCGGGGACTGGATTTAGTATTTAGTCTATGCATTTGTCTCAGTTGAACCTACGATGTAAAGATGAATATCTAGCTCGCCGCAAGATCTTCACGTAAGATTTATGAGGTATCAATCTGATGAGAAACACGTCCTCGTTCGAATGATGTAAAAATATTCCACAACTTCCCACTCCTTTACTCCTCAAACCCCCTCCCAACTTTGTTCTTCACTTTCACTCAGTGCTCGTAGACCCTGGACTCAAAATTCTGATCTCCGAAGATCCTTGCATGGCCAAAAGCAATTGTGCACGCGAGTAAAGCAAAAAAACCAACAGTAACCAGACAATGTGTGTTAGCCGCCCGGCCCGGGTTCAGAATTCTGCCCGTTACTTTTCCTGGGGGTTACATCAGCTGTGCAGCACGGAGAATTGATAATTGAACACCTATGATAATTTGAATTTCGCCGACTCCACTTGGCTATTGATAAGTGACTCCACTTGGTTATTGATAAGTGGGGCGTTATGAGGTACGAGTACAGTGTACGGCATGCAGTTTTATGTCGAGAAAGAGATCTACAACTACCTCATCGACTACAACAAGACTGTAGACCGGAACGAGTTTTTCCGAACTTTTGCTTTGTTTCGCGAAGTTTCATTTTCAAATCTTTGCATTTTGCCCCACGTTTCTTTTTCCTCACCTCGATCGTGGCCAAGAGCCAATTGTATCGACTACGCGATCGCCGATATTGCCTATTCCGACCTTTTGGGTGTTTTAGGCAACTAGGACGACAACTGGAGACCCTGGAGTCCATGTGTATAGAGTAATGTATAGATGCAGAGGTCGGCGTTGCCAAGGATGACGACATTTCTTGGGAAAATTGCGACAATTCGGTAGAAATCGGTATCGACCGGAGTGTTTCGGATTTCCATTGCTCTTGCACGTGAGGATATCTGTAATAATAGCTGTTTGCACTGCTCCCTCTGAATGTTTGAATACATGCACATGTTCGCTTGGTCGTAGATCGTGACCTGGTGTTCGCTAATCGCTAAGGTTGAACTTTATGTGCAACATTATCCAGCAAGGAGAAACGTGAGAAAGAGCGATTGGATGTCGATAAAGTCGGTTTGTTTGCAATTCGTCTCACCAGACGCGATTCTCAGTGTCTTGGCTTGTTTTTCATGTGCCGAGTTGCCAAGGTCATCAACGAGAGCCCACACAACGAAAAGTCTACATAAACACAAAATGAAAAGTGCCAGCCGTATTACAGTGCTAGAGACGACACAGCATTCCATAGTATCAAGTCCGTATCACTCTAGAGGTTTGCTCTCAATGGAATGACAAGGTTGGTTTGTATACATACCCACAAGTAGTGGAATGGCTAAGATTGTGGATTGTGGGTCCTCAATGAACCAAGTGACCCCCAAGGGCTCATTTATAATAAATGGCCATCTATACCCGCGGCTAAGGGATCCCTCAGCCCATCTTTAACCTCGCAGGAGAACAATGTGGACCCATTCTCGTCTTTGGTATGGTTGAATAGACCTGTTGAGCTACAATGCTTTGTTGCGAATAGGTAAATGGTTCAGAGTCGGATTCTTTGTTCATGCTGGTCTAGCCTTAGGCTGATGACCAAGGTGGTATCACCGTACCCAGTGGCATGTGAATGCCGTATGAATAGCAACGTTGGGGTGTTAGGACGATGAGTTGGTTGTTCTTGGTGGGTTTTTTTTGTCTATGCTCGTTTATCGAATCAAATAAGTGCAGTGACATGTGGATGACCAAGTTCAGTATTGTGCGGCAATGACTAGATGTCACTGCTGTTCACTGATTATGTCTCAAGTCTACTGAGAATGTTGCTCTTGGAGCTCTGAACGTTTACACCAACACATCGCAATACGTGAAGACGGATTTTGGTACAAGATTTCCAAGCTCGATGGAGTTGCGGAGTTCAAGATATTGTTCCGAAAGGTCGTCGGAACTGTTGAGAGCTTTTTTCTATTGTTTCTGGCTTTTCTATAGCTGTATTGAGACATCTAGCTTACTGCTGGAAACAGTCTGACAGGGTTCAAAGATGCCTGAATATTCCAAAAACGACAAAAAGTTGATTGAATGAGTTTAGACGGCTCTCTGACCATGTACTAATTTCAACTGAGTCTTTGCCTCCAGTATTGGCAGGCTTCTCCTGGACGCTATGCATCGCTACAATACTGAAGGGCAGCATCTTGAGCACTCTATACTAGACTACAGTACTGAGACTGACAAAAGATCCATAATGATCATACATAGCTCCGATAACAATTCTTCTACTATAATTGCACTCTCCATTCTCGTCTACCGTCTTATCAATCCCACTATCCTTCCAGTTCAGTATTAGCCACTTTTAAACTGATCAGTAATCCATTAAAAAACACCCTTCCTCTGCCACGGAACTAGCCAAACTCCGTCTCCGGTTTCATGCAAATCCTTCCATGAATTGAGAGCAAAATGCTGTATCTCTGCCCAGACTTACAGATATGCTGGTTACGCGTATCTACTTGAACACACCAATGCACGTATGACGAGAATCAAAATTATGCGACCTGAAACAGCCCTGGTATGACTACAGCCAATCACAGAGAATCTACTTATATTAAACCGAGTAGCCATTGAAACTAAGCAGTTCTCTCTTTGCTCTTCTTGCTGCAAAGTCAGACTAACATCAAATCTCGTTCTCCACAACTTCTTTAAATATCTCAGACGGACCCTGGCTGCCCCAGCTTGCAGATGAGACGCTTTCGGCGGCTACTTTGAAGCCTAGGCGGAATAAAATTCGAAGACGTGGGTGAGCTAGAGCTGGGTAGGGGAGTGTAGATCTGCAGCAGAACTGGGCTTTGGATAGAGACGGAATGGTGGGGTGTTGAAGTGTTTTGGACTGTAGCAGGCTTGGAACTAAAAGCAATGGCTTAGTTGGAGAAGAGGTTTGATGGAGTTGTATTGGTGAAGTGTTTTAATGGACACCGTCCAGATGATACTGCTGCACTCTAGAATGTTTGGAACTTACCATACAGTCTGCTGACAAGAGCTCAATTTGAACAGAGATAACAGATGGTGAGTATTGTGAAGGCGTAGACCTAGTGGTGTAAAGTGAAGACGAGCAAGAGCTGAAGGGCCGATCAAAGCTGAACTCAGTGACAGAGCACTAGTAGCACCTCCAACGGTGAACCTTTCAGTTCGATCATACCTAATCCTGCCACCTCACTCCTGCCACCTCACTCCTGGCATACCTCCCCAACAGTGACGTAATCACATGGACGTCAGAAGAAAAGAAATTACTGTCATGACTGACAGAGGGGCGGGATGAGAGGGCGGTGAATGATATCGTCCTTGTGAAGCTCTTTTATGCTTGTTTTGGTTGTAGAGGGTACAGTAGTGAGTGTAGAATGTGAAAAGGGAGAGATTAGGAACAATGTGAACTGGTAGAGCTGGTGATACTAAGAGTCGGAGTGTTTGGTGATGCTCTAATAGATGAAACCAAAATCCAGGAGGGTGTATCTGTAGTGTCTGTCGAGAACGGTCCAATACCTATTCAATAAAACAAATTCGGCCAGCTTCTCGTTACCACCACTTCGAGAAACTCCACGACATACCAATTGCATCTGTTGAGTGTTGGACACATGTCTGTGTTGTAAACAAGCAAGCTGCAGGGCTTGCTCGTTGCATTCTGGATGATAGGTGTCACTAATACGGAGTACGCAAAGGTTGGAGGTTGGAGCTGTCACTGTCATAGCCGTGCCGTACAAACCGATGCAAGGAACGGGACCGATTGAGACCAATGTGAGGTGTGACAGAGCTGATGACACGACAACACCATCTCCACCTTTTGAACACCAATCAAGTCATCATCCCTCACCAAACAGCCACCTACTGTAATTCAACAACCAAACAGCTCTTCCACCTCCTTCCTTCCTTCCCTCCTTCCACCATACTCACAGAAACACCACCACATCAACAGTAACCAACACAAGCATTTTTTCGACACCACACGCCAGACACCACCATTCTTGCTTCCACCACTACCCCTTTCTTCCCCCTTTCCAAACACGTGACACCAACACACAGGACCCTACCGATCCTCGTACATGAACCCAACCTGTCGTTAAAAGACGTCAAAGGACGCCAAAAGACGCCAAAACATACATCCAATTTTGCGGTTCAAAATCCACCAACGTAGTGACAAAAACGGCAATAAAACAGCCAATTTCGTTCAATAAAATTCCTACAAAACTCGTCCCAAAATTCCTACTTCAAAACTCCATTTTTCTATTTTCCCAACCAAATTTTAAAGTCCAGCCAAACCACCCAATTCCACCTCTCAATCATGCCACAAAAACCAAGCTCGCCAAACATCCCCTTTTCTTGATCAATCTGCCGCCTGTTTTCTCTGCTGCCGTCTGTGCTGTCCTATTTATATCTGATGCATTTCTATTGCACATTTTTTTTAGTACACTCCTGCTCCGCTTTGCGTTCCACGAATTAGGGTTACAGCCGTCTTTTAGGTTCACGCTAGCCCAAACTGTGAAACGCCTTTTTTTTCGCTCCACCTTATCACTCTACAGTGCTCGTACACTCTGCAAGCACAGCTACCGTGCGGGTTGCAGGCACGTTACAAAAATGCAATAAATAAGAATATGCTATATGGGGGGGGGTTCTTTCGTCGTCGTCTGTTTCCGCATCTGCTAATATACAAGCCCTGCGCTCCGCGGGCTCTCTCTCCAGGCTCTCCTCTCTGTTTCTCTTTGCTGCACCTGTCCCAAACGGTGTGGCTGCGACTTCCCCAGACCCGGGTTTCACCGCAGTAAAAATACTCCCTCGTATTTTCCAGAACGGCATAGAAGGAGGTGGGTGGAGGAGTGGAAAGTGTGGAAGGTGTGGCAGAGAGAGAGTGACGAAGCGACTCTTGTGACGGGGTGGAAAAATGTGACGGAGCGAACAATGTGACGTCACGGTTAACGGCAATTGTTGCCCAGCCAGGAGTCGTCACACCTGCCCAGTGCGGTACCAGCCACCGCCACGCTCACCCATCACCGACCCGTTCGTCATTTTGTCGGTGCCCCGCAACCCGCTCCTCCACCACCCTCTCCTCCACCACCCCGCCACCCCTCGTCTCTTCTCCTCATCCCAACAATGCAGTTGGTTCCAAACAGGGTGAGCTGATTGCCAGGCACATAGGGACATGACCATCATAAACGGTGTAACCACCACCCGCTTACGGTTACAACGCAGCAGCCTTCAACCTGGCCACCTCGGACTGCAGATACTGGACGTACTCTGCCGAGACCTGCAGAATGCCCGCCTTGGACGACAGCGTGGCCAGCTCGTCCAGATTGTAGGGACACCCTGAGGGGTCCTGGGACGGGTGGAGTCCCGCCGAACTCGCCGACAACGCCTGCTGCGTACCTGCGCCAGACCCCGAACCAACCACCCCTCCGGCCTCCGTCCACTCCTCCTCTCTCTTGATGGCCACCTCTTCATCTTCCCCCTCAACCAACTGGTACCATGGGACCAGCGACTTGAGCCGTAGTAGGCCGAGATTAATGGCGGACCTGTACTTTCGCTCAATCTGGTTGTGTACGAGCTTCTGCTGCGCCGTGAGCGTCTTTTTTTTGTAGACGCGTTTGGGGTTTTCCGACTTTGCGCTGAACGACGACGAGTACGCCATTTCCTCTGGCGACGGCGACTGCTGCGTTGGCGAGCCGGACGACGGCGTGGGCGAAAGATTGAGCCCCGCCTTTTGAGTCACGGGCGAAACTCGCGGAGGCGACGTCTTTGCCATTGTTGGCGAAATGTGCTGATTCTGCTTTTGGGCCCGTGACTGAGATTGTGACGATTGAGCTTGTCCCTGGCCCTGTCCTGGCTGAGTCGTTTGCTGCCCCTGCCCCTGATCAGCTCCATCTTTAGCCCTCCCGTAGCGAAAGTCATACGTGTAGAGCGGATAGTCGGGGAGAAACGGTGGAGTTGGTCCGCCTCCGTTATTCACGCGCAGGTTCATTTCGACGGAATGGCGCGGAGCAGTGATAGCGGCCGTGCCGGGCGTGGAAATCGTGGACTCCTCCGTCGGTGGCGACAGAAACAGCGAGCTCACCAGATGAGGCGTGCCCAGCTGCGTGATGTACGAGCCCATCATATGTTCAGGAGGAGGAGCAGAGTAAGCTGAGTATTCTGCCTGTTGCTGATGCTGAGGATGCTGATGCTGCTGCTGCTGCTGTTGTTGTTGATGCGTGTTGTTGCTGCTGTTGGTGACATAATGATTGTGGTTGTGGTTGATGGGGTGCTGTGGAATGGCCATGTTTGTGTTTGTGTTTGTGTCTGTGGAAGAGGCTGGCATTTCATTGTGGGTCGTGGGAGGTCATCGTGGCTGCTGTTTCTGGGTCGAGTTTGGGGTCATCGTTTCGAAACCCGTCGTAGTACGCCTGGGCATCCCCGGGGTAGCTCCCCCGTGCGTTGTTGTACATTTAAATGCCGTTAGTGGAGGACAGAATCGATATTGGCGATTGAGACCCTGTCTATATATACGTGTATAAGCACAAAAGGGACGGGTGCGTGTTGCCTTTGTGTTTTTTGGCGAACAAAGCGGAGTAGGGAAAACCTTAAGGGAAAACCTTAACAACCATCTTGCTCAATCTACAGAACGTTAACCTTGGCTCGTGCATCAAACACGTTGCTTTTCTCAACATGGCTGGAGCTTAAACCCGAACGGGGGAGGGAATCAGGTGTCAGGCCGCAAACTCCGATGGAAATAGGCTTTTAGCGTGCGTCTTATGAAATTTCAGCCATGGTCCAACCTGGGGGATGCCGCAAATAGCACGCGGGGATTGGACCGTTTATACGGCGAGAGGGGCAGCGTCGGAAAAGCCGTAGCAGTTTTGAGCCTCCGTCCCGGAGCTCAAACGCACTGTTGGGCGCCGGAAAAACAGTTTAATAGAGACGGGATATTAAATATGCACCGCAAAGTCTAAAGTTGCCGTTTGGCTATTGGGAAGCCCACTTTAAATTTCCAGGGCAAACTTGGCAGGCTCCACCAGAGCGCCTATCAACGGGGACGCCTTTGCCCGGAGCGTTTGACGGCTTCTAGATTTAATGGGCGCAGTAGAGTTGGCGTATTTTCTTCTTTTTCTAGAAGACTCTTATGCACCGTCTGAGTTTGGGGGTCTGGGTTTCGCCGGCTGCTGCACCTGTCTCGTTTAGACAGAATGCAGGAGCTGCGGGTTGCATGGGTCCAGAGGAAGAAAGACAAGGTCATGTGATTTCGGAGTCGCCAACACCGGTTTTTAGCGGTCGCTTACGGCTCGCCTTTTTCAGCTTCACCCCAACGTCCGTCTGACTAAAGCCGGAGAGAAAAGGGATCGGAGAATACGACAGGCGTATACGAGCGGGGATGTGGGGGTCACCGGGGTTTTGTGGCAGGAAAATTCATGCGGAAAAGATGTGCAAAAAAAAACGTACGACAGGAAAACGAATGTGGATCTGAAGCGATCGGATGTGGATTTGAAGCGAGGGTGAGTGGGTGTGATGGATGTGTGTCAGTGTGGGTACAGTATGTGTGAGTGTGTGACAGTGTGAGAGTACAGTATGTCTGAAGGGTGTCATTGTAGGTAGGGTTAGTTGGTAGTTCCAGTGTACTCGTACTGTAAGTTGCAAAGGGTTTACAGTCGAGACAAAGTGTGATGGATAATGAGAGACAGATAATTTGTGGCAGAAAAAATACGCTGAGCGATCGACGTCAGCAAGTGGCAAACAGTAGTGATGCTGTCAGTGTACTTCGTACAGGTACACTAGCCTGTTTTAAATTTTACTGACGTCCATACGTCTCTCCTGTTACGACCCTTCAGCCGTACGTTTTTGCCAAAAAACACCTCTTCGAAAAACACCCTTTCTCAACAGCACTCCTCTTCACCCTTCCTCAACAGTACACCGCTTCACCGCTTCACCCTCCTGTCACGATAACGAGCTGACTTGGCTGACAGATTGATACATGAACCCTGGCCTTTGTTTTATCGACTACAGAGCGCCATTGTTGGGGTAAGCCGTTGAAGGAAGACTTCGTATGACGCCGTGAAGCACATTCCTGTGGCCCAAACTCCGACGAAGCAACAGCGATGACGTGGCTTGGCGGCCATTGAAGGGTCCTTCGAGCCCTTGGCACCAGCACACTGAGCTGAGACAGCAGTGGGGGTGTCAGAGCCGTTTGCGGAGTCGTACTCTGTTTGACGTGTGGGGGGAGGGTTGGAGAGACGGCATTTGACGGTGTGACGTTTGCCTACCGGTACTGTACAGTGGTTGAAGTCTGATCGCTCGACCCATCAAAGAGTCTAGTTTTTGAGCCTCATTCTAGGGCTCATTCTTGGGCTCTTTCTTGGGCTCTTTCTAGGGCTCACTAGAGCTCATTCTTGAGCTCATTCTTGAGCTCATTCTAGGGCTCTTTCTTGGGCCCACTCTTGAACACTCCTGCTATTCGTTTCGTTTGCTCTGCTTGGTGGATGTTTTGATACGCGAAAAGATGTGCAGAGAAAAACAACAGAAAAACAAAACAAACAAAACAAAACACCCATACAAGGTGTATACAAATCCTATCCACCCCTGCTCAGTAGTTACAAAGATATTCAACTTGGCACAGTCGTATTTCACTACAGCTTCTAGTAGTAGTGATGACGCTATTCTGTCTCTATATTGCCTCTTTATTGTCCCTTGATTGTTCCTTGAATGTCCCTTTCTTGCCTCTTTATTGTCTTTCTTACCTCTGACTAAGCCTCTCATTTTTTGAAATACACCCTACCCGTCCAGTTGCTTCCAATCACAAGTCTCAAATACGCCCCTCTGCATCGTCTCCATCGTAACGAACCATCAGTGTACCCTTCTCCTTCGAACCTCAGACATGTCTCAGACTTTTTTATTTTTGTTTTTGTCCTCTATTACAATCATCTATAGCCCCGTCTCAGTCTCAGTCAAAGACTATAAGACATTTAATCCATTTAATCCAATATCATAAGAGCTTGATCGAAAGACTCAGACTCTCAAGGTCTCAGACTGTCATTCTTTCAGACTCTTTTCAGTGACTCAGAGACGTCGGAGATTTCATTCTGCAGAAAGGGTAAAGCTGGTGATCGACATAATACTCGGTGCAGAAGTGTAGAGAACAATGTGAATACGTGTTCTCCGGTAGACCCATTGACTCTTATTAAAACCATCGACTTTTCTTCTCCTTTGAATCAACACCTAATGACCTACTGTAATCGTCTATGTTAATTCTCACAAGGCAATAATTGTGAATTATTGACACTCGTAAATTTCTCCAGGACAGCCCCAAAAACACCACAAGCAAAACTACCCCGTATTCAACACCTGCCCCGTATTCAGCCCATCGCCTTCGCATTTCATTAGCCCCCAAAATTTGCTTTTTCCCCCCAAGCACCGTTCTCTTTCGGGCCAGGTGCAGACTCCTGTCAAACACTTTTGACACTGATAATCGCTCGGTTCAACGGGTACACTTTGAAATTGAACTGAGACATATATAGACGGTCTCAGATGAAATGGACAGGTTTTTTCAGCCGCTAAATTGCCAATATACGTCGTTGTCGACGTTTTGGCTCCGACGGGGGCTATTTCTGCATCTCAACTTTTAGAAATCCAAGTAAACCCACCAATAGATTGTTTATAACGCATAAACCTTTTCAGAACGCCAAATGGACTCCGAAGAACACAGCAAATATCCCCCCGTATCAATACCTCCCGTATTCATCCCGTTACAGCGAATTTTCGCGCAGAAAGCCATCTTACCGTATATATTGTCTCTACGCTTTTTCAGACCAATCATCGCGCTCCCGGTGGCCAAGCTGGTTTAAGGCGCGAGACTGTAATGGTTAAATTGTAATCTTGAGATCGGGCGTTCGACTCGCCCCCGGGAGATTTTTTTGCGCTTCACTCGCGTTTCACTTTGCCGATTTCAACCTGCGATTTGAGCTTATATTTATTGGTGCACTGTTGGCACACAATTTGCATATTATTAAACGGCAGTACCTGCTGCTTTAGGGCATATGGAAAGGCTGAGGGTGGTGGTGGTATGTACAGTATGTACAGCTCGATATTTGGGACTTTGGTAGTGGTAAGTGTTTTATCACTAAATGGGTTGATTGGTTGGTTAAAGTAGTGACTCTTCATTGAACCAGCTCTGGCAGCACTACTTGTAAAGGCAACCGACGCTGTACCGTTTCACTATGCCGATTTATCTCACAAAGATACGCGTGTTCAGCAGCAAGTGCAAGATTCGCGACCATCGACAACGAGTAATTATTCAATTGGTGCATAGACAGAAGAGCGCAAGTGTGTAGGAGCAGAGGCGTAATGGAAGGAAGGAAGGGAAGGGAGCAACACTGATTTGATTGATTGTTTTTGTGTGCGTTTTAGACTGAGTTGTGGTAGTCATTGGTAGTCATACTTGTAGATATTCGTCTGTCTCAATGCCCAACAAAACCATCCACACTTGATCTCCGAAATCTCCGAAAATAACTGCCTGAAGCTCCCGTGCAAGGGTTGCTGCCCTAGACAAGCCCTCGTCGTACAAAGATTGCTCTGAACTCGACGTTTCCAGAACGACTCCTCCGTCATGTAACCTATGAGACGTGCATGCCCTGAAGGGTGCGTTGCGATATTATAATAAAGCGCTGAGCGGTTCATATTGGCCAAGGTGCATTAATTAAGACACAAAGAAGGTCTCTGATACGAGAGAGGGGTCTGATACGAGAAAGGGTTTCTCCCTGTTTGATTTATTAGCAGCAATGAACCTGGAGGTGAATGATGTTGTTGGTGCTAGGCGGTTAACTGGGAAACTAGTGAGTCAGTCAGTTGATTGAACAATTACTCGGCTGATTGATTCATTAGTCAGCTAATTGATTCATTAGTCAGCTAATTGATTCATTAGTCCGCTAATTGATCGTTCAGCTACTGTAGTCATCCAATTGCAACGTCTCGTACTGGTAACCAGCCCCAACTCCCGCTTGCTGTTTATGTCATATCTCTGCAAGCTTCTAGATGAAGCGGTGTGGAAGACAAGTGGAAGACGAGGAAGACAAAAGGAAGACAAAAGGGAGACAAGAGATGACAAGAGAATACAAGGGAAGGTAATCGGACAAGGATCGAACGAAGGAGAAAACCTGCATAGCACTGAAAGCGGGCCTTGTGAGCTATCTTATTACTGTAATACACCGTACGATCGAAAGAGGGCGTCTGAAACACCGGCTGGATTACGAGCAGTGGATTTGGTGGTATGGTGGAGACAAGAGGAGAACTGAATTATTCTTTGAAACGACTCTTAATCGAGTAATGTCACTCGTCTGACAACAGCTCCCTATCGTGACTACAGTACGAGTACGAGTACGAGTACATTGAAACACATCCCCGCTCTCTTCCGGATAACGGAACGTTCAGCCGCTCAGACCTAACTCTTGAAAAGGGAGACATACGTTGACGAAAAGAAGACTGCCATCAAATTATAGAAAACCGCCCAGTACGCCTCCAAACACACACTCAGCTTTGCCTCTTTGCTTGATTGTTCAAAGTACACTCTTCTCCACATCTCTCAACCGATCTCAACTCCTCCCCTACGAGCTACCAGCTACAAACCTCTGGACTTCGTATTCGCCAACGAAATGAGCAAATTTCAGTTGCAATCGACTTGCAGGCGAATTTTGGGGGGCTTTTCTATTGCTCCAAATGTGCATTACAGTTGTACTCGTACATACTGTATACCAGGCAACAAGGGATGTAAAGGATATTGACGTTCAAGGAGCGGTACTAGTGGTAATAGATCGCAGTATTGGTTTCAATGCATTCAGTGGCAGCTCTCTCTTGTTTCTATTTTTTTATTGCTTCTTTTTGGTGCCATTTTTCGCCCTTTTCCAAAGATGCATGACGGCATATACTCTATCTACCAAGGCGGATTATTGACGTTCAATAAATCGTACGCGTTCAATAAACCGTACACACTGTAATTGGTCTCGGTGTCAATGAATTCAGGACTGCTCGGTCCCCTTCTCAACTTGATTCTGTCACATTTTCTTTTTTTTCCCTCCTACAATCCAATCCATTATACATCAATAAGCATACTTCCAACATTTGAATGTAAGGCATCGTATTGTAATACTTGCCTGTCAGGTCAGACAAGATCTGGAGTACAAGTGACGGTAAAAAAACTGACTCGGCGTAAAGCCCATGGGTCACAAGGTCATGGTGTCTCACTTCAACTTCCACTCTGTACCTGCTGAGCTTTCTCCTCTCTGTCCAGACTCCAGCTACACGTCTTTGAACAGCTGGATCTTTTCTGTACGGTTCAGTTCAGGCTGCCTTTTCGCCGCTTCAGAGTCGTTTTCGCCGTCTCTCTATGTTGGAATGTAGGTATTGTGCACAATGTTTCTTGAGTGCCTTGTCTCCATGAGCCATCTTACAAGTCAGAGCAGTGTACTTGGCGCGAGTCTACGGTCTCTAAATCAAGGGTAACCACCTAGGATTCTTGTTCACCTTCAACTCGTCTCTTCAGTCTCTGTCACACATTTCCAAAAAGCAGGTCATCACCGCCTCAGTTTCCTGTGGAACTACTCTTCGAGATTCCATATTCCTGAACTTCGAGAAAGCAAGACTGTACTCTCATAAGCATGTAGCTGAACTTGTCCTGGATTTCTACCCGGTGAGAACCATGGAGATCGGGGTTCGATCTAAGTGCAAGACATCCACAAGCTCATCACGTGGTATCTCTTTTAGCAGCCTTGCCTATGTTAGGTCTTTCACCATTAGTCAGCAGCATAAAAGGGCATGAGATTCTACCTGAATGTGACTCAACCGTGACTGAAAAGACGCACATATATCCAACCAACCTATACAATGACTACAGTAACAGTATCAACCTTTCTTGGGCTCAGTGTCTCTAATAGCTTCTCTTACGGTTGCATGGTATGGTCGTCACAATTCTCCAAAGTCTTATCACCAACTAAAACCCCCAGTACACGGCATTGAATCATTACCGACTTCAAACGGTCATTCACCACTTCCTTCTGATAATCCTGATGCCAAATTAGTCCCTAAATCTCCAGCTTTTGACATCCACGGAGTACCATAGCTATTTCTTTCTTCATTCATTTAAATCCCGACCTATAGATCTGACAAAACATCCACCTCATGGTCAACAAAATGATCAATAAAAACATCGTAACTGACACCCAACAGAACCCAGCCGTACTACCAGCGCAGTCCCATCTCTGCCTTAACATCTTTGCAACCCCAAAGGGGAAAAAAACGATTGTTCAAACGCAAGGCGTAACCTTCGGTGCAGGGCGGTGATAGTGAAAGCTACAACCAACGTGATCTTACACTACTTGAAGCATCCTCGAATAAAGCTTTTATGGTACCGAAATGATCGCGCGGATCTCCCGCGGGTTGCTACAGTGTCTATGGCCTCGGTCTACACTTCTTTTTTTCAAAAAATCATTATCATAAACATAAATAAGGGGGTTAGTCATCTTCTCATCTTAAACATTAATGGTGTTGAGCAGAGGAGAGTAGTTTCGCAGAAGAGTCTTCCAGTTAGTAACGGGCTCTTCGCCGTTGACGGGACAGGGCATGCAGGTCAGGGTCTTGAGCGACTTCATCCGGCCAAAGTACAGCACGTCCTCCATGACGTCGGCGATCTGGATCGACTGGTTGAAGACGACGGTCTCGACGTTGGGGAAACCCCAGATGCGTCGCAGGGGGATAGCGTCCTCGCAGCCCTCGAACCGCGACAGATCCAGATGCTTGAGCTTGGGACACATGATGTTGGGGAGGATGGACTCGCCCAGGTTGTAGATGAGCGCCGTGAGGTTGGGCAGCTTGATCTTGTCGAGCGTGTGTTCGCTGAGCGCGGTGTTAGACGAGTAGACGCAGTTCTTGACAGACAGGTACTCGAGAGAAGCGGAGCAGGCGACGACGGTGGCTCTCAGCTCAGCAGGCGAGATGGGAGCGTCGTACAGACCGTCCACGGCAATGTACTTGAGGTTGGTTGTGGTGGGAATGTTCTGGGAGTCCTCAGAGATGGCAGACTCGTTGGAAACTCCCCGGTAAGAGAGTCGCAGAGTCTCGAGCTTGGAGGAGTTCCAGAAGACCGACAGAGACAGCACGTCGCCAGAGACGACCAGGTCGAGGTGCTCGAGCTGGGCCATTTTCGAAAAGAGCTGTTTGGCGGTCTTGTTAGTCAGCTGCAGGTGGCCCGAGAAGGAGGCAATGTTATGGGCAAAGTTGAAGATGGTCTGGGGCGCCGGGATGGCGGCGGTGTAGTTTCGGTGGAGCTGCAGGTGGCTCAGGGGCTTTGTGGTTCCTTCGGGCAGGGCGTAGGAGACGTACTTTTGCAGAGCGGTCTCGTTGAGAGGGGTTCGTCGGTCCATGTGGATTCCGGCTTCTCTCCACAGGTCTCCCGAGCCGGTGATGATGCCGTTCCAGTTGTGCGAGACCTGGTGGGAGGCGACGAGGTCGTCAAAGGCCAGACACGAGAAGATGGCGTGGCAGATTTCCGTGGGCAGCACGTCGGTGAAGTCGTGGCGGGTGTCGAGTTTCTTGGTGGCCGACGACAGCTGGGCGGCAAAGTGCGAGTGGTGGTCCAGCGGCGTCATCATGGCGAGTCCGCTGTGGAAGAAGGGCGTGGCCATGCCTGAGGGCAGGGCGGAGGGCATGGCTGAGGGCATGGCTGATGAGCAAGCTGATGTCATGGCTGTGAGATTGAGAGTGTTACTGAGTTGGTGACAGTGTTGTGTGGGGGTGCGTGTTTTGAGAGCAGTTGATTGAGAGCAGTTTAAGAGCAGGTGGTTGTGTCACTGAGTCTGTGTCGTTTGTGTCTGTCCTGTCACTGCTTCTGTGTTTGTGCCTGTACTTGTTGTAGCTGTACTTGTTGCACTTGTCGTAGTTCAGTTGGTGTAGTTGGTTGGTTGAAGCGGTCCGGACCCCCTCCCTATATATACTCTTGGCTCAATTATGTCATCCGTCACCCGTTTTTTGGGCTCCCGTTTTTAGAGCTCCCATTAGCCTTTGGAGGTACCGCCAGGCTGCGCTAAATCAGGTAATACAACTCAGTCATGTGTGGGGGAAAAAGTGTGGGGTGAGAATCTGGGGTTGAGATGACGACTCCAGAAGGTGAGCAATTTTCGTCTCTATTTTTCAACCGGTTCAAACAGCCGCAAGCTGGCGAAAAAACGGCTCTACAAACCCCTCCTCATCGCACTACACGTATGTTCCTGTACCGTGGGGCTGCATGGTCACGAGTGGGTCGTTTTTTGGGTTTGAAGTAGGGCCGTTGTCAGGGGAGTTTTTTGGGGGGCTATGCCGACGATAGATATATTGGTGGAATTCTGGGAATGCGGAGAGTCCGAATCTGCTCTAAAAATCACGATATCTCTATTCTAGCGCCGTCCAACGTCCCCCCAACTAGCCCTGATTAGGTTGAACAAAAAAGTGCACCGATAATGGCAACTCTAAACCTTGTGGCTAGCATTCCCCTTTGGGACTTCCGCTGCTTTCTGAAGGCACGGTACGGCATCCGAAAGAGGCAGCGGAGAGATGGTGCGGAAAATTTGGAGGACGTGTGACAGCGTTGAAACGGCTGCTAGAGGCGAGGTATCTGTATGGATGGCGAGATATCAATAATAGCCGGGGTCTGGAACTGATTCCACTTTTTACCACACCGCTAAAATGCATTTTACGCCGTCTTTTTTACAGCTTTATTTTCACATCTATTAATGAGTCAACTCTTAAAGTGAACCTTGCCGAGTCGCGAAAATGCATGTCGTACAAGTACAAGTAGATAATTGTAGCTGTGTGAATATGTGTCACAGACATGACTGTTGCTGTTAGCAACCTCTGTTGCTGTCTCCGATTCCATTGCTGCTATCTCTGTTGCTATTGCTGTCGATGTTTGGTCACGTGATTGCGCTCTCTCTACGGTAAATCCGAGGCGGAGCTTTACCCCAGCAAATCCATGTCTCACCGGTGCTTGTCATCTGCGAGAAGAATGGTTGACTGAGACATGGAACGTGACCCTGGGAGAGGGTTAGAAGAGGGTGAGGAGGCGGATGAGAAGGAGAGCGCAAAGTTGATTGACGGTATTTGACAACAATAGCAACTTTGTGGAGGGTAGTACATACGGTGTGTACTGTCCGTAGCTGTGACGTTAAGTAAAGTAGAGGAGCTGTTGATATTGTACGACAGCTAATTCAGTCTCGTAGTCTTATCTCCATCTTCCAACTCATCACGGCTGCAGCCAAAGCGGTTCAGTGTCTCAGGTATGTTTCAGTTCCACATTCAGCCTCGATGAGATGCAGCCGCTTCTCGTGATCTGAAATGACGACATTGATAGAGGTGAAGAGAGGTGAAGAGGCTGAGTCTAAGAATGGAGATGAGGCTGGAAGACTTGACTAAAAGATGACGTTGACTATTTGTACTGTAACTGACGAGGCTGACAGCAAAGTTGGTACTTAAGATGTTACTGTAGCTGAAGTATGAGCAGCACGATGAGTGTCTACCTTGTATGTCCAACGTAGCCTGTTTTTTTATTGAGTCGCCCTTCTCTCATACCCAGCCTGGTCACGTGCCGTACCTTGCCGTACCTACATGACCAGGCACCAACCGCACCAACTAAGACTTTTCGAAACAGCAAGAGAGATGAGATGAGCTCGAAGCAAGCCAATAGTTTGCTATCATGGAGAGAGAGAGAGCAAACATAGCGATAAAGGTGGGTCCAGTGGGTCAATATTCAGCTCTGGTGAATACCAGCGGACAACCAAAACACCCCAAAACTCGTCCATCATCTCCGCATTTCATACCGCATATTTTTCGGCGATCATCTTGGACCTGACTCTTTTTTTTTCTGTCGGCACCTCCAAACTCAGCCCGGAACACGCTCCAAAACACATCCAACTTTATCACTTGTCGTCGGCCAGAGTGACTCAGACGTCTTTCCGCCGTGCGCTGTGAGTTATTACTCTTTTGGGAGCCGTCACGAGAACGGCCGAGAGAGAGAGAAGGAAAAAGGGCCGTTTTGAAAGGTGCGGTTGAGATCGGAATGTGAAAGGTGGGTAACGGGAGTGTACGATAGTAAAAGGCGCAAAAACTCAGGGTTCTATAATTTTGGGTCAGTTTTTAGTTGCACACGACCAAGCGAGGCAGATAAGCCACCGTTTAGACGACTTTTGGTGTTTCGCGTGCTTTCTCTGCCCTCTCTCTGTTGTCACAGATCGACGTCATGAGACCCACGTTTTTCCGACAAATATGCCGAGGTCTGCTTTATCTCGCACAATCAAAGTTCGCGGGTACGGATCGTGGGTTCGAGTTACGGAGGTGTCGCTGATTTAAAAATTGGGAAGTGTGGATTCTCATGAGGAATTGCGGTGTGTTCATGTAGGGCTCATCTTTCGTTACAGAATTAGAGCACTCGTTAGCTATTGGAGGTTATGCGCTGAAGCAATTAGATAGTAAGGCGTGCGTCCATATAACTCCAGATGTACAATGGGATCAATCAGGTAAGGGTTGGTTGTTTCTGCTCTACAACTTCAAGTACAACTTATTGAGCTCAGGAATTGTGCAGTTTCTAATTGAATAGTCCGTGAGTGCGTTTGGGCCTTTTTTGACTGAATTCTTGTGTCCTGAAAGGCATTCTCATAAGGCATCCTTGCAGCAGCTAATTAGTGTGTGTATATCAAAGCACAGCATGATGTGAAGAGACAATGTTCTGAAAATTCACAGAGAAGACAGAAAGGAGTCCAGCACCAGCCCAGACATCAAAACCATACCTTTGCAGTCTCTCCATTTTTCCCTATCACTCTCTACGACGTACATGCGATCTACAAAGTAAAGCGATATCAGAACTCCATGTCTCAGCAACTTATCAGTAAACAACTAAGAGTAACTAAAACAATCTCGGGGGGAGCTATAGAAAATGACTGTTTCAATGGTCAAGTTTGCTTTTTTACCGCATCTCTACCCAATGAGTGCAAGGGTCCCATGTTGATGCTCTGCCTGGTTGTTTTCGTTGATGACTAAGAAAGGACCAGGAGGGCGTGACTGATGATTTTCTTGGTGTAAGCGTGTAGCAATGACAGTTTCCAGTCTAGAGAACGACTTCCTTATTCTCTGTAGTTCTCTGAGCTGTTTTGCTTTGGTTCTGGTGAAAACATCTCAACGAGGTCATATCCCAGGTCTGGAAGCTGTTGAGTCAGAAGATAGTCAAATTAGGACATAGGATTCTGTTTGTTCAGCACTCCAAATGAAGTCTTAAGGAATCTATATCATGATGTCTCTTCTACGTGCTTATTACTTCTGACGTAAGCTAGCTGTTCACATACAGCCCCGCCACTTCACGAGTATTGAACTGACTCAATCCAAGAGTTAACCATTCAAAAGCTCACGTTTTCCTCTTCACAGCAGAATTTCTCAAAAAGTTTCCATTTCGTCTCCTCGCAATTCCATCCATACAGCCCTTGCTCATCACTCCACCCTCAAACTTCCGAAGAGTGATCTTACATAATCGACAAGAGCAACATTGAACGATAACGGAATCAAAGAGAACGAGATGATGGCCAGGATCGCCTTTTTCACCTCAAAAACCACATCCCCAGTTATGCTCATCACGTGACATTTCCCCCCACGAGGACGTTTCAAACTCTCAACTCCACAATGGGAGGGTTACCCTACCTCATGCAGACCACCATCACCACACCCAGTCACTGTGCAGTAACAAACCAACACCACACACAGTACATCCCACACGACTCCGTACGACACAAACACCCCATCTGTTGACTCCAGCAGTGGACTATTCGTGACACGTGGCCTTTGTGATTGTTTCTGAACCGCGGATCAAGCACTAGAGACAGACCGCGACATTCTACACGCCAGATCAACAATCCGTGAGTCAATAACACAGACACCATCGAGGTCGTACCACTAACATAGACATAGATCGACGTACGACGAGCGACAAGTGACGCAATTACGACGAACGAATATCGACAAGCCACTCAATTAAACGCCTTACGACGCAATCAACGCCTTTCGAATTTACACGACACACGACTCACGACACACACACAACAGTTTGCACAGATAGTCCAACATGTCAATCGAATTACGGTCGCCGTACTCGGGGTCGCTCAAGGAGTGCATCCAGGACCTGGTGGTGCGATTCATCATCAACGTGCCCAAGGAAGACCTGCAAACCATCGAGCGAATCTTCTTCCAGATCGAAGAGGCCCAATGGTACTACGAGGACTTTGTGCGAGAACTCAACCCCAAGCTGCCGTCGCTGAAAATGCCCAAGTTCGCCCAACACATCTACGAGTACTGTCCGCAGCTGTGGAACATCAAAGACATCAAATCGTCCATCAAAACCTTCAGGGACTACAAGCTCGCCATCCCGGTATGTGGAGCCATCATCATGACGCCCAAAATGAACAAGATTCTGCTGGTCCAAGCCTACGAGGGCAACTCGTGGGGTTTCCCCCGAGGCAAGATTGGCAAGGACGAATCCAAGGAAAAATGCGCAGTACGAGAGGTGTACGAGGAAATCGGCTTTGACATTTCGCCCTACCTCAAGCCCGACAAGTACGTGGACATTCGCATGAAGGGCAAGGACTTCCGGCTGTATCTGGTGCGAGGCGTGCCCCAGGACACGGTGTTTGAGACGCAGACTCGAAAGGAGATTTCCAAGATCGAGTGGCGCGATCTCAAGAGCATGCCTGGCTACGCGCGAAAGAAGGGCTCTTCCAACCACTTCTTCATGGTCACTCCCTTTGTGCCGGGGCTCTTGAAGTTCATTGCCCAGGAGAAGGGTCTCGCTGTGAACGATGATGTTGCCGACACCGATAATGTTGGAGAGACCGATGCTGCCGAATCTGCCATTGAGCCAGCAGTCAACCCTACCCCTGATCAACAACCCATCAACCACCAGCTGTACAACCAGAACCAAAGCCAGAGCCAGAGCCAGAGCCAGAGCCAGAATCAGAACCCTATTCCTGCGCCTCCCTCAAACCTGCCATTTGCTCCTCCTCCTTTCTTTGGCAACTTTGGCCCCACGCCCTTTGCACCCCCTCCCCCCGGATTTGGACCCCCCCAGGGCTTCCCCATGCCCTTCATGGGCGCTCCAGGACCAGGTATGCCTCCTCCCGCGCAGTTTTCGCAGTTTCAGCAGATGCCGCAGTTCCAGGAGTTCCAGGAGGAGCTGCAGGAGGCTGTTGGAGAGCCCGAACCCGTCCAGGAGGCTGTTGCCGAGGTTGCCAAGCCCGTGGAGCCTGTGGTCACCCCCAGAGCTCCTCCTCCTCCCTCTCAGCTGCTGCTGGAAGGAGCCTTGCGTGCTCGAAAGAGAGACATGTCCAACGCGCACTCTCTGTTGAGCGCATTGAGATCGGGAGGCAATGCGTCTTCTTCTCCCAGCGCCAGCGTCATGGGCGGAAACGCCTCTTCGGGCAAGGCGGAGTCGCTCATGGCGCTGCTCAACAACCCCGCTTCTTCCAGTAAGCCGGTGGTTCGAGATCTCGACTCAACCAAACCCAAGGCCTCTTCGGGCCTGCTGGCTCTGCTCAACACCCAGCCCAAGCCTCCTCAGAAGGAGGAGAAGAAGTCCAAACCCAGCGACGCTCTTCTGGGACTGCTGACCAAGTCCAAGTCGACACCTTCGGAACCGAGAGTGCCGTCCCAGGTTCCCAGCCCTATTGAGACGGCCCACGCTGCGAACCCCAACCCTACTGAGTCAGACTCGGCGATTGCGAGCCCGGCAAACCCCAGCCCTGGGCCTCTGGTTAACCCCAACCCTAGCACCAACACCAACACCAACTCGGTGTCCAGTCCTAACCCTCAAGGGTACCCCAACAATCCCGGCTACCCCAACTCCGCGTCCACTTCGGGCCTCATTTCTTCGGTGCCCTCGGAAGTCGACATGCTCCGCCTGGTGTCTCCCCAGGGAGCTGCTACGCCTCAGGGAAATACACCGTTGCCTATTTCGGAGGCCGAGCTGGTCGCTTCTCTGACCTCGCAGGTGTCGTCCCCGCAGATTGGAACTCCTCTCACCGAGCAGGATCTCATCAGATCGCTCCAATCGCAGTCAGCCACCCAGCTGCAGGCCCAGCTCGAGGGTACCAGCGACGGTGGAGACGGACTAGGACTGCAGACAGCAGCAGAAGGTGGAAACAGCCAGAACGGTCTGCTCTCCAACATGGGCCATCTTCACATGCCCTCTCAGCCCACCTCTGAGTACGTCTCTGAAGTGGAGTCTGTGCCTCCTGCTCTGGCCCCCAAACCCGTGCGAGCAGTGCCCAAACCCTTGTCCGAGGCTGATCTGATTAGTCATCTCAAGGCTCAGAAGCTGGACGATGACGAGAGCGATTTCACCCGAGACGCCAGCGAATCCAACGCTGAACTCGGCAGAGACAGCTCTCGATCGCGATCGACCCGAAACGAGTCTCGGTCTCGGGTGCGTGACAGTCCCCGAGAATCGCCCAAGCCCTTCCCTCCATCGTCTCAGCTTGATGCCGAGCTGCTGGCTCTTCTCAAACCCTCCACTCCTCCCGTTCCTTCGTCCTCCAAGAACGACGAGGACAATGAGCTGATGGGTCTGTTGAAGGGCGGCCGAGAGTGGCGACCTCGAAAGGCTGCCAAGCAGCCCAAGGCTGAGCCAAAGCCCAAGGTCGAGATCCAGACCAACCATTCCAACAACGAGCTCATGTCTTTGTTGACGGGTTCGTCGGCGGTGTCTTCCACCACAGCCACCCCCACGACCCCCCACCCCAACCCCGTTCCTGTTAAGGCTGTCCAGTCCGGTTCCAGCGAGTTGCTGAGCATGCTCAAGGGTAACCAGCAGCAGCAGCAGCAGCAGCAGCAGCAACAGCAGCAACAGCAACAGAAGCCCCAACCTCAGGCTCAGCCCAAGAACGAGCCCAAGAATGAGCCCAAGAACGAGCTCCTTGATATGCTCAAGGGTGGAGGGCTGTCTCAGAGCCAGCCCCAGCCCCAGGATCAACCCCATGCTCAACCCCAGCATACGCAGTCGTCTCAGCCCAACGAGCTTCTGCAGATGCTGCAAGGCTCTGGATCCGGCGGCTCTCCTGCCCCCGTGCAGCAGCCCACGTTCCAGGACCCTGCCATTGTGCAGCAGTCCAAGCCTTCCGCTTCGGGATCGCTGCTGTCTCTGTTGAACCGTGGAAAGTAGACACGACGAGTAATGAATGGATGAGGTACCAAGAAATAAAAACGACTGTTGTAGTACAATCGAGGGAGGCTAGCATCTAAAGATGGATTTGCTGTAGTGCTGAGAATCCACACAACCAAAACACTGCTTCACTAGTTGAAGATGTCGTGAATTTTCATTCCGTAAATATTAAGCATTGTCCATAGGAATGATGCTGGTTAACTTTGGAGGGTCTGATATCACAAACTCTAAGATGATTGTCAAGAATAGGAGAGACATTTACAGATCGTCTGAGTCGAGTTATGAAAATTCCGACGACACTTTTGTATTGCAATGTTGGTATGGAGAGTGTGATGGTGTAAGTTTCTTACTGTTCCGACCACTATTGACGGCTCTACATAGAACCCCTCTTTGTCACTCTGTTTACGGATTTCTTAGAATATGACCAACCTTGATGTGTATTTCAGAGCCGCACGCTTAGAGGTGGGGTTTATCTTGGTTTTCGTATACGATCAAAACACTGTAAAGAAAAGCGTGAAATGCTGTGAATGACTTCTGATACTGTACTGTGGTATTATGTGACAATAAAAAAAGTATGAAAATTAGAGACTTCAAAAGAGAAACATCACATGGGACAATTGTCCTCATGGTCTTCTCAAATGTAGTGTGAAGGTATGACACTATATCAGGTCGCTGTTGAGTTATAGTCAATAGAGGGAGGAGGGTTTTCTTATGAAATTTCGGTTTTCATCTCATGCATCCCCCTGCTTCCTCTTTCTGTTCCATGAAGCATACACTCGTCGACTATTCTTTGGTACTCCATATCGAACGGTTCTGGAGTTACACCAGTATCAACCTCTTGTGGCTCTCCTTCCTCCTCAGCAAGTCTCTGTTTCTTTTGACCTTGCCCATTAAAGAATCTCTGCATCACTTCAATCAGCTTTCCGTCCTTGAAATTGGTCCAAAAGTTGTAATCTGGCATTTTCTTCAACGGACACATGCGACTGGGATGGCTAATATTGACGCTTGAAAATACCCAACAGACTCGACAAACTCTTGATGTAGTGCCCTCCAGAGTCTGAACAAGCACTCCTCGTTGCCCCCCTCTTCCATTTTCGGATACCGCTGCAGAATCTGTGTACGGTCTGTTGTACCTTTGCCACCGCTCCTGGTCGCAATCCATTGTTCTATATCATCCAACATCACTGTCGATGCGGGATCTCTTTGCTGCGATTGCGGCAGTTCCAGTGAGGTCCAGGTGGGTGAAGCAATCTTCAGAACGCGAGCTATATCAGCAACGCGTTTAATGATGACGCATCATATCATCTAACGCGTTACCAGTCACGCGCCACCAACACGCGCCACCAACACGCGTCCCCGAGTTTTTTGCTACAGCCCATTAAACTTCTCCAGCTCCTCGCCAATCTGAACGGTCTCCACGCACTGGTTGATCGCTCTGGCCACCTCCTCCTGAGACCCGCTGGCGTCGACGGTGATGCAGTTGCGCTGGGCGACTTCGTGGAACAGCTCCGCGACGCGTTTCTGGAACGCAATCTTCTCGTACCGTTCCTCGCCGTAGGCGCCTCTTTGACTAGCCACCTCTGGACTGACGGTCAGAAACAGCGTAATGTCTGGCACGGGCAGGCCCAGATCCGGGTTAGTGCACCATTGGCGTTCCAGACCCTTGGCCTGGGTGTACACAATGCCCGAAATGTAGTATCGGTCCAGCACCACGTTTTCGCCCTTCTCCAACAACGCCTTGATATCCTCAATTCGTTCCCATCGGTTCGCGGAGAACAGCAGGTGGATCGCCTGGTCGGAAAGAGCCACTCCGGAAGTCAGGTATTGGTTGATGATCTGGCCCATTGGCGTGGATCGATCTGGGAACTTGAACAGATGTGTTTTGTGTCCGGTGGTTTCTGTGAGATGGGCGACGAGCCGGTCGCATTGCGTCGATTTGCCGCTTCGGTCCAGCCCCTCAATCGCAATAAAACGTCCTCTCATTGTGTGTATCGTTTTTGATTGTCAGTGTAGTGTTGTATAGTGATGAGGAGGAGACAAACATGATGCATGTTGCATAAATGTTAAATGGTGATATTGAATCAAAAAACATGTGATTGAGGGTGGCGGCAGAAGGGAAAAAAGCAAGGCTTAATTGCTGAGGAGTTGATGATCGGAAAAGAAAGGAAGAGCGGTGGCACGTGATCACGATACGTCACGTGACCAGACCCCGGAGTCTATCCACCCAGAAAACGTCCCACTAGCTGCATTTTGAAAATCTGACGTCTTCATTAGTGCGCAACCCAAAAAAATAAATAAGCATCACGGTAGGGGTGGAGAGATAAAGGGAAAAGGGTGCTGTCCTAGGGCATTTATACGATGCAATGGGGAGGGAAGATGGTGGTTTGGTGTTTGTAACGGCCGGTGTGTGAACCAATTTGGTTAGTTCAGAGATTGTTAAAGGTTAGCTAGGATGGTAAGTACGATTGGAGTAATGTTCTAGGCAGATTGTTAGCAGAATCATAGGCCTCAGAATCACTGGTGAACTACGGCCATACGAAAAAGCACTCTTGCAAGGACATAGATTAGTTAGACTCCTTCTAAGTTGAGTGTACAGTAGCTCACTGGAAAGGATAGCCTCTTGTAGCATGTACAATAGAGCATGTTGTTTGACAGATGATGTCGACAGGGTATGAGAAAGCTCTATGGAGAAACAAGTTCTGTCGAGACAAGTTCTGTCGACTTCATCCATTCGTTATGGATTCAACGAATGGGCTTTTCTACGGATTCACAAGGACAGCATTGGTGCTGGAACCATGGACTTGAGGATCATGAGCAGTTCCGATATAGCGTACCTCAAGTTCACGAACTGATCACAACGCCAAAACATGCCAGGAGCAACAATGGAGATAGAACTGTCGCGACTCAACAAAACAAACCCATCAACAGGCCACTCCGGGGTCCTTCAAGTCCACAAACAAGGGGGCCAAAAACCCGCCAACACTGAACCACATGAGTCCGTTGTAGGAAGCCGCGGGATTGGCGTTTTCGCAAATGAAGGTGGTTGTTTTGGTGTCCAAGTCCACAAGACTGAACTGGTACTCATAGTCGCCCAGGTCCTCTCGATGAACCACCACGTCTCCCATTTCCGGCAGAGGACCGGGGAAGTCGTCAGCGCGGCCATCGAGCGCCAACAAATGTCTGCAATACGGTTTGTCACGTGGGAGAACAAACATGGAGTGGTCATTCAGGCTGACGAAAATAGTCTGGTCCTGCAGCTGAATGTCAGAGATTTCGCTACGGACGATTCCCGAATCAAGAGTAATTTCGACCCCGTCATATTTGATAACAGTCCCTTCTCCATCCTCACGAACAACTTCGCAGGGATTATGAGTCCTGCGGAAGCTCTGGGTCCAGGGGTCCATCAACTATTCAGATTCCACTTCAGAGATGACACTTACCGGGTCAGGTTTGTCGAAAATGCCTGAAAAGTCGGCGGGGAACTTTTCATCTGGCTTCAGCTCAGCTCCGACCACTGTCTTCGTAATCCACGGTTGTGCGGCACGTAGAGATCATCTTCCAGACACGTCGTGGTTTCCCATTTGCCACTTCGTGGTTTCCCATTTGCCACTTCGAAGTCTTCCTGCAAATACAAGCACGCAATCTGCCCAGGATTGCAGATCCGGGTCTTCTGGTCTGATCCAGGATTGCGCTCTTTCATTTTGCGTTGCATGGCTCGCTCTGAGTTTTGAAATGCCGCGTACCAGGCCTTGTTGACTTCTCGAAGAGCAACACAAGATTCGAGACTAGACATGCTGTAGATCATTCCCATTATTTCGGTGGGAGTCTTGATGATGAATGAGACTTCATAGTAACACCAGGTCGAGTACTTTCGGCAATATTGAAATGGCTGGTCCTCTCACCGAGCTCTTTGCTCGCAAACCACCTTTTCAGCTCGTCATCTTGGGCCTTCACCGGTCCCTGAAGACTTTGCTGAAGTACAACATCGCCTTGTCTCTTTTGCTCGCCCAAGAACAGCTCTAGTACCCCCTTGGTCTCGGCCAGCTCGCCTCCTTGCAAAGCTCCTGTGCACTGGATAAGCATCTTTTGATGATTGTCCTTCTACTGTTCAGCAAGGAACTCCAATCTCTTCAAGCTGGCATCGAAGACTGACGATTTGTTCAATCCGATTCTTCAGTGGCTCGCTTTTGATTCTGCAGCCTTCTGAGATCTCACCAAACGCCATCCGCAGACCTTTAGCAACATGCTGACACAATTCGCTCGATGCTGGAACAGGCAAAACGAACTCGATCTCTTGGAAATTGTCGATCGTCCGTTTCAATTCATCAACCATGTCCTTTTTGACCAGTTTCCGGTCCTCTAGAAGCCTCTCAAGCAGCCTCTCGATTTCATCTCGATTCAGCCGGGCGATGACGTCAGGTTTCGTGTTCAGTGGAGTTGTATGTGGTGAGATATCAAAAAAATAAAAATTTCTGGAGTGATAACGTAGGCTGAAATTCAGTGTAACATTTTGGAGATTACCTTTTCGAAAAAGGTTCACAATCACGCATAGTTTCTGTAAAAGATAGGAAATAGGGGGAGCTTATTTCTGGAGAGTGACGTCATGTGATCCAGTTTATTGGGTGGATTTTAGACATGATATTCGCCTGTGGCGTTGTAATGAACTCATACCAGTCACTCTAGTCTTCCTGTCTTTAGCCTACGGTAGTATTAACTAATAATAAGCCTAAACCTTTCCTTACAGTCACAGTCTTCATACGCGGTTGGACTTCCTCTAATTGAGCTCAAGTGGTCTACCGTACATGTTCGAGGCTCGAATCCTGGTCAGGTTGGATTGAAAATCACAAATTCTAGTAAGTCAAGCATGACTATAGCCCTCTTTTCACAGCAATAAATGATAACAAGGCAACTTTTAGCTATACAGACTATCTACAATCACCTGTTCTTGACTCGTTGCGCTCCACTCACCATCATATCTCCCTCTCTCCAACACCGTGTTCACGAAGAACCGATTCCCTAATCACGTTCAAAACACTACTCTTCATACACCTCGCATGAAAGGCACCATCCAGAAAGCCAGGAATGACTGTGGTGTATTTATCCCAGCCTGGAGGTTGTTGGAGTGTAGTCAGGACCCCAGACGCTAGATCAACCACGACCGTGGACTCTTCAGGCTCACTCAGGACAAACTGGCCTAGTCCACGAGCCTTGCTGCACTGCCTGAAAGAGGAAGACCGATCGATACCTGATATGGCTCTGTCAGTCCGGTAGTAAGTGATACTGGGAGTCTTCAAGTCCACAAACGTAGGAACAAGAGAGTTTCCCACACTGCACCAGACATTTCCATTGTAAGAAGCAACAGGAAGGGCTCTCTCACTGACTAGAGCTACATTTTTGCTGACAAGGTCGAGAAGATAGTAGGAGTAGTTTTGATGTCCCAGTTTGCGTCGATAGAACGCCAAGTCGCCCACTTCATAGACGGCATTTGTACCATCGCCGTTAGTTTCAAAAATCATGCCGTGATCGAAATGAGGCTTGTCTCGTGGAGCAACAAAAGCTTTGTCGTTGTTCAGCAACACCTGAACGGTATGACGACCTGTCTGTAAAGGTTCGGAGCCTGTAAAGAGCAGAATCAGGCTTTGTTGAATGTCACCAGCTCGAATGGACGGATCAAGAGTGATTTCAACTCCTTCATGGCTGATGACAGTACCTTCTTCATCTTCACGCAAGACTTTGTGAGGAATGTAGGCTTTCCGAGAACGTCTAGTCCATGGATCGACATGGTACTCCACGCCGTACCACTGAGTACGAACGCTCAGCTGATCAGGCTTGTCAAACATCCCCGAAAAGTTGGAAGGCAGTTTCTCATCAAGATCCAGCTCTGAACCAACAACAGTCATTCTCTTGGCTGCCTGGGCAGACTCCTGGATTACCGACAATTCTTGGGGAGCAACAGTTGACCACTTGCCGC
Source organism: Yarrowia deformans (assembly GCA_900519085.1). Classification (NCBI taxonomy): domain Eukaryota; kingdom Fungi; phylum Ascomycota; class Dipodascomycetes; order Dipodascales; genus Yarrowia; species Yarrowia deformans. Next base: position 276,168 of record ULGY01000009.1, on the reverse strand, counting down.
TTTGGAGCCTTCGTACAAACACCAGGACACAATCTGCCCAGGACTGCAAATCATCATCTCCAGGCTTGATCCACAGGTTTCGTTTACTCAGTTTTCGCTCCAAAACTCCCTCAGAATCGTGGAAAGCAGCGTACCAGTCCTTGCTGACTTCTCTCAGCTCCACACACGTATCAATGTCTGTAGCTGCGAAGATCAGAGACATTATATCAGCCGGAATCATTAGGGACTCCGAATTACTTCTGAAATCCAAATCAACGACAGGTCTGGTTTTCATGGGTTTCACATGCCCCCCAAACCCGCTCATCTCCTGCTTCCAATACCACTTCCTCAAGTCGTCATCGAGACCCTCAACCAGTTTCTGTAAGCCAGCCTGAAAAAGCACAGCTCTCTTTTTCTCCTCGTCTATGAGAAACCTCTCCTTCAAAGCCCGCGCTTGGTCTTCATCAGACCTGTGCAGGTTTCTTCTCAACTGGGCCAACCCCATCTTATCTTTTGGAGTCTGTTCAAGCACAATATCATACCGTTTCCAGACATGGTCGTAGACATTGACAAGATGTTGAAGCTGCTTCAAAAAAGACTGGTACTCAGGTTTCCGAAAATCCATCAACTTTTTGAACAACTCGCGAAACTCCTTGGCTGCGGAAATGCAATCCTCTTTGGAAACCGAAGCTAAACCAAGTTGTAAACCTTTCACTTCTGAAACAAGTTGCAAACCGCTCACATCCTCCTCCAACTGCTGGAAAAACGGTCCGAATTTCTGCTCGATATTTTTCGCATCCTCTTTGAGACTTGTGAGAAGTCTTTCCAGCTGCTCCTGGTTGGATTGGGCGATATCTCGTGCTTTGGTATCCATGTGTGTTGTGTTGTGTAATGTGAGGTGTAAGCGGCTAAGAGCGTAAGGTTTCTTATCTACCCCACATTATGAAGACCAATCAGTCCAATAGAAACGGTCTTGGCGTCACGTGATAGACAAGAGCTGGACGACAAAAGCATTTTCACTGGATCACAATGACGTGATGACGAATACTACAGTAAACAGCACTGCTAGGTTTACACTTCGCTAATCGTATTTTTAACATAGACTTAAATACTGTAGCTAAGTGCACACTTTTTTATTTTTTATTTTTTATAATCACATAATTTATCAACTTTATAAACAGGCATTGATCTTCCCATACATTCCCATACTGTATTTTCGTCCATATTGTCAGCTGGAATTCTACGTATGTCATTTGATTGTGGTTGACTTGGAGTGATCTGCTGTATTCCTTGTTAAATACTTTAATATTGCTCAACGAAACTACTGATGTTTCACAAATCGCTCACTAAGTTCGGGGGACTCTCAATATCAATACTAATATGTAGAATATCACGTATAACGGTCCAAAACGAAAACTTATCATACCATTCATCACCTCAAGAAGTAGCTGTTCCTATTATAGCAATAATCACCCGTTTGAACCACTTTCCGCGGGATCGATCGCTCCACTTTCACAGTTTGTCCAAAAAGGTGAGGTCCGAAACTCATCTTGAGGGCGTCTGGTGTAGTTGGTTATCACATGCGCTTAGCATGCGCGAGGTCCCCGGTTCGATTCCGGTGTCGTCCAGTCACGTGGCAATCACGTGAATTTTTTGCTCACAGAGATACACTGGTCTTTTTTGCCCCGTGAGTTCTCTGACAAAAATGTCCTTCTAATTTAGTTGGAGTAGGTACAGTTGATGAGCTTAGTGTTAGATTTAAGATGCTTTGAAGGAAGGCCATTTACAGAGACACCATTGGGCTTCTTTTTGCTCCAATCAGTTCATATGATCTCACAGTTTATGTACAGCACCTGTGGAGTTCTCTACAAGTATCTGGCTCCGTAATTATTAAGTCAGGGTCAGGAGAAGTGGACATACGAGCAATTGGCTGTAGTGGAGTCTAGAGAAGATGTCGACGAGGTAAGCTAGATGATGGAGCATGTACTTTACCGGCACACTACAAGTATGGTGTTTGAATGTCCGGGTCAGTATTATGCCCATAAGGGACCAGCCTGAGAGAACAGTTCAGTGTAGGTGTAGATGAAGACGTTGGCTGTGTAAGTGAAGAGGTACAACTACAGCTTGTCAAGAGTATTGTTCATGGATTTTTCAAGTGGTTAATGACGCCTAGAATGTCAAGATCATAGTTTTACTAATACTATATGGGATAGCAAAAGGTAAACTCAGCACATCTACTACATCGAACAGGATTAGTAAAACATGAGAAGATAGTCAGCCTTGTCATTCTAGAAGGTCATAGCCAATATGATCAACTGGCTGCTTTGATACTGACACTACCATTCAATAAAGACATTCACATGAATGGCAACTGGAGTCAAGGCCCAGGATAAGTGTGTTAAACAAGACACCAGAAACATCAACATGAGCCTCTCAACTTCACCGTGCCCTCAGAATGAAAATAAAACCGGTAGGGTGAGGCAGTTACCAGCACATGGGTATATGTGGTATTGTTGGAGGTTGGTTGACTAATGTCTGTCCTGTAGATACGGGTTGTCTCGACCTAAAATCTCTTTCTGATACAAGGACAAGTACCCACCCTTCTGCTGGAAATACTATCGGAACGGTGTGTCCTAACAATCACTAATCAGACACATAGTTTTCAACACCCCATACGACTGGATATGAAGACAACGACTTTCTTCTAAGATGACTTTACGTCAACAGAAAAGGTGCTAAACTCATCTCAAGACGATGTTTGCTGTAGCTAACAGTCAATACAGATGGATGAAGAACACGACAAGATCCTGTTTGATGAACAGAAAACTTGTCACTCCACGAGTACAAGTACCTCGGTCCATACCTTGGTACATCTCTCATGCGCTGTACGATGAGGTCATAGTAAGAGCCCGACGTTTAACGACAATGTCAGCCGTTTAACTCGTCCAACGGTTGCTGTTGTCTCACCTCGTCCAACCCTGTTTGTATATTGTCCAGCCATACCGGTTTTTCATCTGTATCGGCTCATATTTCCCTCATCTTACGAGTGTTACAAACTTACGACTTTTTTTCCCTTTTTTTCACCCGATGACGATTCATCCAAAGCAAGCCAAGAAACCAAGACCTAGGGTTGCTGCGGAACTCCACGGAGCAGGAAAGGGGTGTGATTTCTGCCATTCCCCAATCACGTGACCATTGTGAGGGATCTCTGACGGTGGAATACCGATACTATACCCCACAAACGGCTACTGAAGGGCTTCACCATCGCCATGTCCACCTGCACAGGTATCAGCCCACGGACAAACGTCCGAAACCCTAAATCACATGACTGTACCGAGTCGAACCCTAACTTTGAGGTTGTCTGGGTGACCTGAGACAGGGTCTTTGACAAAGCCATGGTGACAAGGGGCAGAGGAAGAGAGAGCACAAACAATTTAAAGTCGATTTAAACCGGTTGCGGAGGAACAAAAACAAGAGGAATATATTGAGCGATCCGGGAATCGAACTGGAGGAGAGGGGGGGGGGGGG
>ULGY01000009.1:228199-272269 GCA_900519085.1 Yarrowia deformans | reverse complement strand
GGGGGGGGTGGGGGGGTTGTGGGAAAGATCATGAGTAGATCTGAACAGAACCTGGGTTACCGGTAACTATACTTGTAGCCCTAATGCATCTTAGAACAAGAAAAACAAGACGTTTGCATCGAGGAGGGTAGAGAAGCAGCTGGTTGATTTGTGTGGGTTTTTTGTCTGTTTGGATTCTGCCCTAGACTCTACGAGCTGGAGTGGAAACGACTTTTTATGGTCCCAAGTAAGCTCAAGTAAAGTTTATGGATGGACTCGATTCACAATAACGACGATAACACAGAATATTGTATAGACATTTAGAGAGGTGTTGATTTGAAGTGAAAAAAATTAATTTCTGCTACAGTACCTCACCAAGCACCTCTTATTTTCCTAGCTACCCAGGAGCACCGACTTTTCACCCCCAAGTGACGTTTTGGTCAAGTAATTCTTAACTAAACGAGCAAGACGAGAACATGGTGAAACTCGAAGGACAAACGAGCATTACAAGTAGGTAACAGTACTCGTACAAAACCACACAAAGACCACCACCATACGTGGCTATGCATATCTTGGCTCGGCTGACATTTCTTTTGTCAAACGGAAAAATAAAAACCGTGTTTTGACAAAAAACCGAGTTTTGATGAGACGAGTTTTGACAGCGAGTCTAAATCTGCATACGACGGACGGAGTACACCTAGACCTAAGGTACAACGTCCAGAATCAGTCTCAGGTTTGCTTACTAATCTTTCTGTGCTCACCACCCACTCACGTGACTCTATAGAACGCCACAAATACCGGTCCTGTTCCGTACCTGCGATCATACATCTCTTCCCACAACGCTACCGTATTTCCCCTCCTGTCTTATGACGCGTCTAAACCTTCTTTTCCCCACACGATGCAGCGGTGAAACGTGGAGAAACGACGTGGGGAAAAAGGGCGGCTTGTTTGTTTGTTTGGAGTCTAAAAAAAAGGCGGAGCGGTGTCGGAAGGAGAGGTCCGAAAGCGTAGTCGGATGGTGACAAAAGGAGAACAACCAGTCAGTGTCACTTAACTGATTGTTTGTGATTGTTGGCGATTGAATCATTGTAGTCATTGCAGTCATTGTACGCCCTCTTGGTCTACTTGTTGCCTCTACAAATTACCTATTATCAGAATACAGAGATCACTCTTGGCTAGACATATGACCAGGCTACGATACTTCATTCTGCAGTGCTTCATGTGACCTGGTGTGGCAGACATACGGCTCAAAACACGGCTACAGAGCGGGGCTACATGTTGACCATGAGTACGTTCGTACAGTGACAAAGACTCGATCTGTGGGGTACTCGTACATACCTACCTCACACGCCATACAGGTACACACAAACATCACTACTCGTTTAGTGATACTAATTGTAGCCATCTATACGGAGTCCGAGAAAAGACATTCACGCTACAGTAGTCCAACAAGTCTGCTTCATGCCCCGATAGACACGTATCAGTGCCTTAGTCACACACTAGTTTGTTGACCATCTATTCATAGCAACTCTTACCGACTGGTGGATGCTGTAGAACATACATACGATACAGTGAGTCTACTCCGTTCAGTATGCACTACGAGTTCAAAAGGTCAAAAGGTCAAAAGGTCATAAGTTCAAGTGTCTTTTCATGAATCATTGTACAGTACTGTACTGAGAACATATTCTAATCAGCTTGGGATCTTTTCTGACATCAATTGAGACCGTTGATCACTTCGACCGCTGCTCACTTTAAAACTTGATACTGTAGTCAATTTGCTGAACTGACCAGGGTACATACCAGTCTACAAACCCCACATCCCACAGTCCTCCTCTACTTGTAATCACTTCTACAATATCGTACCTGTACAGTCTATCTAAAAACCCATCCAAATCTATTATGCTAAGAATCAATGCTCCATGCGAAATCTACACGCGAATCCACCTCCTCTAAATCCACGCGCACGACCTTCCCAGACCGTGCACTCATGCAATAAATAATCCCTCCATCCTGGTTACCATCCCTCCACCGTCAAACGTCCTAGTTCTCCGTCACCAAACACTCGTTGGCCACCAGCTGCACAAAGTTCTGCCGCACCAGGTACGGCTTGTTCTCGCAGATGGTAATCTTGTTGACCCACGACGAGTACCGCTGGAACCGCTTGAGACACCGCGTGGCGTACTTGAGCTCGGCCTGCTCGCTCATCTGCTCCACCTCGGGGTCCCACCGCTCCTTGCACGTCTGCTCGTGCGACGACCGGCTCATGGTGGTGGCCGACGACGTGGCTGAGTCCATATCCGACGAAAACGAGTCGGTCGAATGCACACTCATGTCGTCAGACATGTGGGAGTGCGTGGACGCGTTGGAATGCGAGTACGCAGGCGAAGGAGGCGAAAGAGGCGAGTCCAGAGGGGGAGTGGCAGGCACAAAGCCGTGACCTCGGCTGGAAGCCACCCGCTCGGTGCTGGCTCGCTCCGAGCTTCCCCGGTCGCCGCTTCCCCGTCTGTCTGCGCCCTCAGAAGTGCTGTTCCCGCGCGGTCGTCGCAGATTGGCCAGCAGTCGGAAAGCCGCAATGGACGACGTGCTCTTGGACCGCGACCGGGTCTCCTGGGTCGAAGAGGGGCTGGGCACCGGTGCCACGGTTGAGTACGCCCGCTGGCGCTGCGTGGTGCTGCTGCCGGCGCCGCTTCGGTCACGACGTCGACGGGGCAGCGACCGCACTTTGGGCAGCTCCCGGTGTTCCAGAGGGAGCGCCAGATCGATACCGCTCTGGATAGCGTTGGCCCACTCGATGCAGTCCTGGGGGGAGCCAAACTGGATGAGGAACTGCATCGACTCTGCCCGGACTCGCAGACAGTTGGCCCGTTTGGTGTAATCGGCAGCGTGGCCACACACGGCGTACTGCAGGGTGAATGCGAGCGGGGTCTGCGGAATCTCGACCGTGTGCTGCGAGCTGGAGCTGGTGTTGCTGCTGCTGCTGTCCTGTTTGAGGGCCTGTTTGATGTTGGAGATGGACGGCTTGAGGGAGATCGACTTGGATCGGGGCCGGGGGATCTCGTTGCTTCCGATGACGAGGCGCTGCTGCTCCTTGCGCAGGCTCGGCTTGTTGACCATGAAGGGCTCGTCCAGCGGCTTGAGCTCGAGACACGTCGAGTTGAGCGTCACGAGACACATGACCCACGAACGTTGCGCCGACGAGGTGAACGGCGACGTGAACTCGATTTTGACGGGCACGCGCGCCTGCAGAAACAGCGTCGTCGAGTACTGCGGCAAAATGTAGTCTGCGGCGTCGATGGGCGGGCTCTGGCCCAGCTGAGTTTCCAGCGCGGCGTCGTCGTTGAGATTGAGGTTGAGCGATGCGAGGGCGTTGGTCGGGGGCTGCCGCAGTTTGGACTTGGGCATGTCCATTGGCGTTGTCGTGGTTATCGCGGTGGTGGAGTCGTCTGTGTCGAATGCAATGGTGGTGGGGTCGAACGAGACCTTGTTGAACGCCAGCGACATTTCCTCCTCGAGCGACATGTCTTTGAACGGTGCTTGGGCCGTTTGTGTAAGTGTCATGGGGACGTGGTGTGGTGGTCTGTGTCGTTTCTGTCGTTTCTGGGTGTTTGTGGCAGCTGTCGTAGCTGTTTGTGTCGTTACTGTTTGTGTCGTTCCTGTCGTAGCTATCTGTGTGTGTCGTTACTGTCTGCCGTTCTGTGTAGACGTTGATCTGTCTGTGTAATGTCGACGGTGTGCAATCTGCGTGTGTTGCTGCGAGTGTTGCTGTGAGTGTTTCTTGGTCTGGCTGTGTCAGTCGTAAAGAATCAAGGGAAAAGATCGTAAGGTCCAATCGTCAGAAACAGGTTGCTAGGAGAGAAGCCCACAACCTTGCGTGAGTGACTTCAATTACAGCCCGTTAGAGTTGCACTTTGTGTAACCTTGTCTAGCGCAGTCTGGCGTGCCTTGCAAGCTTGAACCCAGACGGGTGGTGGGAAAAAAGAGCTGTCTAAAAATAGCCCTGTTAATTCCGGGGAATGGTTGGGGGAGTGGAACGATGGATGTGAGGTTTGAGGCACGTCACGTGAATGTCACGTGGATAAAAAACCCACCTGATGCCTTCGGCCTCCTTTCCCTCCTCCCACCCCACTCCACTTCCACTCTCCTCTTAACCGCGCACAATAAACTTGCAGCTCCACAACTTTGTGATATCTTGTGGGGGGGAACATGAACATGAGGAACAACACAAAGCAAGGTTCAGGGCTTACAAATGAGTCGGGGTAGGGCGACACTCGGTGTGGACAGGGATCGTAACCGGCTCAAGACATGGACAGGTTTGTGGTGATTAGGGGAGTCCTGACACGTACTGGTAGAGTGAGGTTGGGGCTCTGTGGTGGGGCTCAAGACTCGAAATATTCGATTCTCGGCTGGCATAAATCCCGCGACTTGCTTTTAGCAGTGTGGCACAGTAGATAGGAACAGTAGGGCTGTGTGGATCGGACGAACGATCGATTCTCTCATCGACCGGCCTCCGTATTGACGACCCGGACCGCCCTACGGAACTAGCACGATGCACCCGTATCACACCAACTCGCCCCAACGACAACACCCCCACATTGGTATGCCCGAGCCACACCACTGCGCCAAATTGGCAACGCCTAATTAGCTGACATGGTGCCAAACTGACAACGCCAAGTTATCAAGGCTGTGTATTTAGCAGCCTAGTCGGATAGTTCCGCACACGTAGAAACAGCCAGCACAGCCAGACGAACCAACCGAGCACAGAACCAACCAAGCCAGACGAACCTACCAACCAAGCCAACCAGCACAAAACCAACCGAACACAAAAGCCTCAGCCACATGGATCACAAGTCACATGTCGTTGTTAGAGTGATCCCCAAGAACCACACAAAATGATCCGCCAGAATCCGCCACATCCTTCGACCACCTGATCTGTTCATCCCACTACTCTTCATCACCTTCTCCTTCCTCCTCTTCAACTCCACCTTCCTCCTCCTCATCACCTATCGTTACTCACTCGATCAATAGTACCGGTACAACTACCGAATAAGCCCGTGGGAAACTAAATGGCTATATATTGGGTCCGGGTTGTTGACCGACGCCTGGGACGCAGCCCGTGCATGTCAGCGGTGAAAGCCACTGTTGCTGCAGTGCGCCTTGCTTTGGATTTCTGTTGCGCCTCCACCTGCTTGCCTGCATGACTGTGTACCGGGCTCTGCATCATCCAGGCACACGAAAGCATTTAAGGTTGGGCACATGACGACATGCGCAAATCTGACTAACGGGAAATGGAAGATACTAGGGTCCTACAGAGGCACGCCTTGTGGAGACCATGTCTCCCATAAACAGCTGTCCATGTACCCCAGCTACCGTCCATCATGGCGATATTGTCGTGCCCTTTTAAATTTCGTATTTTCTCTATTTTCGCTAAAATTTCTATTTTTTTTTTTCATTTTCTCCATTTTTCCATTTTTTCAATTTTTGCCATTTCCGCCATTTATTCCATTTAAAACAAAAAAAAAATCCCAACTCTCGCCAAAACCGCTCGATTTGCTCGCCGCAACGTCCGGAAGCCTCGCCGACGTCCGCCCTCGGGCCCTGGATCCACTCTGCCGTTTTTCGAGCAGATGTGGCCCGCACCGAAAGCATTTTCGTCTTTGCGTTTTTGCACCTCGGAGACTCTCATCCGAGTTGTGCAAAAATTCTGATTGCGATGCCTGCAAGGCGCCGATCAAGATAGGACTCTCAGGGGTAGTGTTGGAGGGGTTTGAGAGAGTGCCATGAAACGAGGAGTAGAGCTAGAAATTTGGTAAAATATTGAAAAAAGAGGTCGTCGTGTGCCTTTAATTATCGATATTTTATCTTATTTTCATCGTGCTCACCGATCTATCAACCCTCCTCCCCCGTCCACGCTTATCAACAGCTAACAAAGTTGACGAGCTTGTTTTTGGCAAGGTTGGCTTTTATTGAAACGTTGCGAACGAAGAAGACAACCAACGACTGAACAAGCCCACTTTTGACGTGAGTCATGCTTTGGCCGTGCTCTAAAAGCCGACGCCAGGTCGTAGCCGGGCCTTCTTTTTGTTTTTGAGTGTTTTTTTGGCTACGTATTGAAGGTCTAGACAAAGACCCTTCCACGGAACATGGATGCGGCACTCGCCATGCACACTCTGCACCTTCAACGCACAAGATCCACCAATAGCGAAGAGGGTGTAGTAATCAGAGAATGAAAAGGTATGGTGGGGGGTATTGCGTCTTTGCAACACGTCAAAATCGGATTCAGCTCATTCCAGTGGTTCTTCGTCTCTCTGTCTTGTTTTCATGTCGATGCCTAAAACGGACAAAACAGACAAGGACTGTGTCTCTTCCATATAAGCTAAGTTGAAATATCCGAGGCTCAAATCCCTCACCGGGGTCAGGGCAATGTGGCTGTTGGTCTAAGGGGTTTGGGTGGGGTTATTGGTGTAGAAGAGCGGTTTTTGAAGCTCTGCCAATTTTATCCGATTTGTTGTGGTTTATTTGATTATCAGGTTTCACCAAATAAACTCCTCGACAATTCTACTCGGAAAGACGATCGTGATTGACTGTTTTGTTCATCGTATTGCTCATCCTAAGATCTGTGGGGAGGTGTTGCCAAAGTATTCATCGATATCAACAGCTGACGTTTCACAAGGCAGATGCCTGAAGTTGATTCACTAGTATGGAGTCTGATCAATAGCGTCTTTGGAACAATTATGACCTCATCGTGTTCATTCTCTATGCGAGATCATAAGTCGCACTACCTAGGGTTCATCGTCAGTGCCCTTACATGGCTACCCATTGTACAGTATATGGTATGAGCTGTCCATCTCTACAGGTCCATCTCTTCACAATATCTATAAGTCTCAGTCACCCCAGTCACCGGTTCTCCATGTCTCAGCCTTGGTACGACTCTGACTGTCGATGACAAAGAGAGGCGGAGTCGACGACTGTACCGTACCTGCGTCTCTATAGTGTCTACCCTTGTACATACTGTACTGTCGTGGGTTGCATCATCTATACTCCGATAGCGCTGGTGACGTTACATCTGGTCTTGTCAATACTGCAACGGTCGCCACCTTCTTCCCCAGGGTCATGTAACATGACGTGCAGAAAGCAATACAACCCCCACCAGATCTACAGATCGTCATGGGTACCTTTCGGGTACAGCTGAGACAGCTGAGACGGGTTTGTTTTGGTAGTGTTTGGAATAAAGATACCAGTAGCAAGTTGCGAGGTAGGTGGGCGATGGCTGATGTGGCTGTTTTCTCAAGTTCACGTGATTCGTTCGTTCGCGTGATTCATTCTTTTCTTACTCTACAAGTATTTCGTTCCTTCTTCCACGTGCTCTATTCACATTCAATTCATAATCTGATTAGACTTGAATACATTTAGCTATCGGCCGAGGTTGGAGAAAGTTCGCCGAAGGTGTAGAAAGGGCCTTCTGTAGGCTTGGGTTTAGTTGGGGGCTATGTCCTGTTATAGGGGCTACAAGTTGTACCTCAAGGTTGGGTCTGAGAGGATAATTCATCCAATAGTAATGGGATAGTCGATCAGATGGGGTTGAAATAGAGGTGTGAATGCGGTGATCCCATCTGTATGTTTGGATTTATTGTTGAGTGTCCGTTATTGCGAATTTATCGTCTAGAAAGACTATTGCGTGTGTTTTATTATCATTCGTCTTGGTCCTCACGTTCACTGCTGTAATTGCCTCAAACTCGACTCTTCGGACCCTTTATCAATCGTATCAGAGAGACCCTTGACGACACGTTTCTGCCCATGTTTTTGCCGAACTTTTACACTGTGCTTACTGCGCCGAACGTTGCCAAGACGCCAAGCTCTCGCCAAGACTTCGCTTAGAGATAACAGACCGTGCGGGGCGAGATTTTGGGTAAACGAACGGGCTCTGGGCTGTTTGTGTTGTGTACCATATTTTGAATACCTAGAGACAGCCGATAAGACCATCATTGAGCTACCATGACCACCTGTAGATGATTACGTCATGGCACAAAACCCCTATCTATCTGGTATCTTTACAAAGACATTGTGCTGCAGATTTCGGACTAATTGGACTAATTGGATTACAGTAATCGGACTAATCATTAGTGTACGCGTATTGCGGCATGGAAGGGTAGGGAGGGGCGGACACTGTTCTGTTTACAAGTATGTAGACTACGGCATTGTATTACACAATAAAACATGAAGGTGTAGTCAAGGGGTAAAGTGTCTATCTCTGACTCTCTGTTGGGATCTGAAAGTTGCAACTGTGGCTTAAACTCGTCGTAAGTGTCCGTTCAATGTCGTTCAATGTCAGTTCAATGTCCGCTCAAGGGAAGGAGTTCCATATACGGAACGTACAAGGGTTTGGGGTTTAGCGCGTTTTTGTGAGACATGGAGAACAGAAGCCGGTTTACGAAGGTATTCAGTAGCACAAAAACAGGAGTCTGACTGGTGTTTGTAGCTTTCAGGAGGATAGCTTTGTCTGTATCTGTTCAGACTATTCGTACTGTTTACACGATTCAACCTGTTCATCGTCAACCGAAGATGTTTTAAAATGGATCAGAAAATGCCGTATGTATTAAAATACAGCAGTGCAGGTACGAGCACGAGCCTTCCGGCAGTGCCGCATGTAATTGACAGGGCTTTTGTCTTTGTCTATGATGGTCTCTCAGTTGGCTTGGTTCACAGAGCACAACTGCAAACATCTTACTACATCCGGAACTATTGAGAACTAATGTACTGTAGACTGTCTCAGGCAAATCCAGACAACCCACTGCGATCCACCCCTGATAAATATTATTACAAGCCGTCCCCATCCACCTCCATCCGTCGCGTCGTTTTATGCTCCAAATAATACTTGCCAAGAGGTTCATTGGTTTCAGATGAAAATAGATAGCCGAGAATAATGTCTGCCAAGAGCGCCGTCTCAACCGTATACAGAAGCACGGCGTTGGCATATTTGTTCGACCTGGTGGATAATCGGGCTAAGAAGGATTACTTGAGGAACGAGAGGTTGGCAAGGATATTGTTACACGGACGAAGAATGTTACCAAAATTCAACGAATCCAGTTAAATAGATGAATCTGTTTGTTGAGCTGGTACTCGACAATTGAAGAGATCTTGAATTGTCTCTAAAAACGAATCAAGTAGTCAAAATACCACAGGTCTCATTTCATCCGCAAAGAGCAGATCTACAGGTGTATGTACTGTACTTCCCTCTTTGCTATTATTTACTCAGACTCCTGGACACTTTTTGAAGAGCATATTTTAAAAAAAATTTGAGCTACAGTACAGTATAAAACACGGACTTAAACTGGTAGAAACCATTTTAAAGCACAGAAGTGTTTGAAAATGTTACTTTTTTTACTCTCCCTAGCTTTTCCAACTCTTTTGGGGGTATTTTGATGGCCCAGTCTGATACGCCCACTAGATCATTTGTTTATTTGCTTTGTTTGATTGTTGATATTTATCCGGTCAAGAAGGAGGAACAGGAGGAAACGAGCACGATAAGTCATACGCTCTTCTGAACACCCGAATCCGAGTCCGATGTGCGGGTTTAGCATTATTGTAGGCCTCAAGTAGCTGAAATGTATTTCCCTAGAATCAAAAAAAAATTAAGGGGTCTTCTAAGTGTCTTTTTGGCGATTGATAATTTGAATTTGAGTCTCAAAATATCACTTCCAAAAACGTCTCGTTGAAGAAAGCTGTCGGTTCTGACAAAAACTCTCAGTACAAGTACGGGGTACTCGAATTTTAGGCGACATATCGCTGTTTCAGCCTCTTTCCTTTTTCAGAGGTTCGCAGAAATGAGATGATGGTACTTCAGCTCTGCAATATACCACCAGGGAGAGTGTTAGAAAAACTGCCGAAACCAGCGAGCTGTTGGGTCTCCATTATGAACCCATATGTGCTCAAAAGCCGTCATTTCCATCAACAATTCTCATCCTGAGGTTCCAAAGGTACAAGTACCGGTACTTGTAAGACCTGGTACTTGTACAAGTATATGCATGATGATCAGCTTCCTCAATATCCACAACCATCGAGTCAAAACACACTTTCCCGCTGTTTCTCTCTCCTCAGCATGATGTTCGAGACTTGGGGTTCCTGGATCCTAGAAAGGCCGAAGGAAGTCTTGTCAGTCTGTTTCCTGGCTCAGGAGGAGCCCTAGTTGTGACCAGTTGCACCAAACAACGTCACAGACAGTTTGTGGCCTATGTGGAACTGCGTCCAAGTCTTCCTGCAGTCCTCATCTGTTCTGTTCCCCCCCAGCAAATGCTACTCAGAGGGATACTCCGAGTACGATGCGCGGTTCTACACTTTCTATGACGGCTACCTGTTCCTCCACTATGACGGCTATCTGGTTCGTCTGTGGGTCGAAGAGCTATGGGAGCCAACTGTCACCGGGCTCTTCGAAAATCGACAACCTGCTTCCCAAACATGTCAGCGAACGATGTCTGACCGTGTGGGATCGCAGATTCCCTACTATTGGCTGTCTGGATGCGATCAAGACGGAGAAACGCGGAATTCGGCTGACTAAGGGTATGGACCGTTACGCGACGACAGCCTCGGCTTGTGGACGTTGCTACGGAGACCTCAAGACGAGCGTCAGCGAAATCTGAGCCAAACAATCGGCAGTTTTCTGGCCCTATATCTGGAACGACGACAACGGCGAAATCAGATTCGGAGAGTTGGGCAAACACGTTTCGGAAGGTATACTTCATGTGATCAGGTATTACGAGCCTCAGGAAAGAATGGGCGACGTCTTCGACATCATGTGCTACGTGTCGAGGGAAGATAAATCCCATGGCTACAAAAAGATGAACAGAGTGGTGTATCAGGATCGCCAGAGACCGGGTTCACGATTCGTGAGATGTTTGGACCGGGAAAAGGAACCTCATGATGATACTGAGGAGCACGAAAAGAAGCCGATCGTCTACAAAAACGCTTTCTGCCAACTTCCACCTGTGGTTCTGAACTCTACGGTGGTGAATGATGCGGACAGGATGAGATTGTGTGATGAATAACATGCTTGAATAACATTTAGCCAGGGCTTTGTGAATAACAAGACCAGGGCTGTATCAGCTAAGACTGTGTGAATAGCAAAAGACCAAGGCTGTATCAGCTAAGGCTGGGTGAAGCTACTCACTTCGTTCGTATCTGGTTCGTAGCTGGTTCGTAGCTCGCCCGTAGCTACTCCAAAATAATCTCCCACCCAGGAACCCTCTTAGCCTTGGCCACACTCGCGTCACTACCTTCCAACATCAGCTTCTTCACCGTGGCCTCACTCCGCAGCCGTCGCTGCTTTCGAACCACGCCTCCAGCTGTCTTGATGCCAATCGTCCCCATGCTCAGCGTGTTTTCGGCAGAAGTGTAGTAAGTCGATGCGTTTTTGAGCAGCGTTGCTCCAAACTTTTGTGCCGACTCGGTCGACAGTCGGGCTCGCATCACATCAATATCTGCCAGAGAAATGTACATTTGGCCGACTTCAAGACCCAATTGAAACTTGGGCAACTTGGAGTACGTCGTTAAAACGTCCAGACCCACAGGAGACTGCGTGGAAGGAGTCACAGCCTTGACCTGCGGCTGTAGCAGTCGATTGGCGCCCCCCAGAAGTGTCCACTTTGTGTTGTCGTCAAACTGGCCCTCTTCAACCACATCGAGAATGCTCTGAACGCCAGCATTGGTCCATTGGGCTCCTGAAGCGTGGGACAGGAACTCGGGCAGGAGAGCGTCGACCTGTTGCATGGCCGTCGTGTTTTCGCCCTTCCAAAAGGCCTCTAACTCGGAGGGTTGCAGACGACTAGCAATCCACATACCGATAGTCTGGGCAGCGTCCATAAGAGTCGATTGCAGTCCGTCGGTGGTCTTGGCGATATCAGCAGAGAAGCCCTCCTTGTTGATCATATCGGCCATCTCCTGAACTGTCTGCAAAAGGTTGGAAGTCGCCTTTTGAGCGTACCCATCGACAGAGTCTCTGATGGGACTTTCTTGAGACGTCAACGAAGCCAGTTTGACGATACAAGTCAGGGTTTCGACGAGATCTCCCAGATTGACAGATTCCTCAGCATTGGCAAATTTGGGCGAATCTTCGTTAGCGGACGAGCTGGTCTTTTGTGCCACTTGTTCCTCCTCTTCTCCTGCTTCCCCACTCTCAAACTCCTCCAGCATCCGTTTGATCTCGTTGTACTCGTCCAATTGGGCCTTGTAGACGGTCTCAAACACATTGAGGGCCTCCTGGACGTCTCCGTCGCTTCCCCCGTACTCCTCAATGTGAGTAGTAAGCACCAATCCATAGCCATGCAACACGTCCCAGGTTCGATTTTCGTTGTCGTTGTTGTCGCCTGTAGGGAGCTGAGTCACGAGCTGTTTGTAACCAGCGAGCACCTCCTCGTGGGCTCCCTCTTTTGTGCCCGACGCAAAAATGTTGGCAAGCAAAGAGTCCAGCCCCACAGTGTTACCTCCAGCTTGTGTCATGTGGCCACTGAGCAGGTAGTCGCCCGACTCGTAGACCTCGTACCACACGTCGAACTTGAGCCGCACAATGTTGTAGGCCGCGTCAAACTTGTCCGATGACGTGGCAGGACTCAGCGCGACACACTGGCTGTAATTCTCGAGAGCAGAGGCGTAGAAACGCAGACCCTTGGACAGATCGTTGCCACTGAGCCATCGTTCGCCTCGCTCTTCGTCGAGTCCTCCCTGGAAGAAGAATTCCTCTGCGGTAGACGGAGCCGCGGCAGCCGTCGATTTCTTTTTGTGTCGAGGGGGCATGTCGTATAGATGGTGGAGATGATGAGAGAAATAGAAATGTGCTTTTTGTTAGATCGAGGTTACAAGTTCAAAGTTAGATCTCACCTACAAGGTTGTGCATTGGAGATGCATGGGGATTTGTTAGTTGAAATTGGGAAAGGCTGTAGAGTGGGTAGTTTGGGGGGTGTGAGTGGGATCAAATGTTTGAGGTTGTTA
Organism: Yarrowia deformans; assembly: GCA_900519085.1. Classification (NCBI taxonomy): domain Eukaryota; kingdom Fungi; phylum Ascomycota; class Dipodascomycetes; order Dipodascales; genus Yarrowia; species Yarrowia deformans. The sequence continues at coordinate 259,312 of ULGY01000009.1, read as the reverse complement.
TTGTGCTTTTTTTGGGCTTCTGAAAAAGTTTCATCTTTATCCTGACTCTGTAGCAGATTCTGAAGAGACCTCAAAACCACCTCCTCCAAACCTAGATCTCACAATGATGCATTACAAAGACGCTAGATGAAGACTTGTAAGAAAGCAGACATAGGAGGGATGTGATTGGTTGGAAGGGTTTGGGGGATTTGGGGTAGTCACGTGGAAACGAGTATGGTTTCTGGAGGAGACAGATGCAGTGTGTATATCCCTATGAGGTTGTTAACAAACACCAGCAGTTCTCTGATTGTCCTCATAAACACTTGCCAAAACCACCTTACCAGCATCTCCCTTGTTTTTGTATTCAACGACCTACTGTGGCAGCATCTATATTCATTATTGGGGATGGGCAGATTTATTCACTTGAGTCCTCTGATGAGTTTGAGAGAAGAGTCTGGTATCTTTACACCTCGCTAATGAATTTGTTACAGAGCCCGAAACGATTGAATGAGGTTCAATAACTCACATGGCGAGTGAAAAGGGCAGTAGTGATATGGTGTCCTAGCTTGATATACTGGTGTAAGGTCAAGATATTTCCTTGGGTGCATTTATACTGCTGCCATCTCTAGACCGTCTAGAGATTTAGAGACATTGAAAATTGCCAAGTATTGAGCTTGTATTCATGTTGAAAGACTCATATAAAACTTCTTTAACAGTTACTCATTCGTATATCGGCCTTTTATAAAAGTACATATTGTAGGCCTTTTACTGCACGAACAGATTAGGGAGGGCTGAAGACAAGAAGGTACAAGTAGGTTGGGTTATAAAGGTATTAGAAGGTCCAGAGCTGAAATGGGGGGTTTGTTCAACACTGAAAAAGAGCTTGCTGAACTCCAAAACGAAATCGGAGGGCAATTGCAGGATTTACAGTGTCTAAAGGTAAGCTCTCATGTGTACCCCCCCTATACTTGTACCTTTATGAGCATAGCGGCGAAAAATACCAGGGACAGAAAGACAAGAGTCAGTTCGTTCAAACCCCTTCATCTAACAGAACGTTTTGGTGCCAAATACGTAAAAAAGTATGTCTTCAACAAAATTCACAAAACCCAGCTAAGAGGGCAGGTTGAAAGAATGGGGTTGTGGAAGTGCACCCTTGAACAATCAATTGAGGTTTGTGGAGGTGCAAAAAGACGGCAGAGACTCAAAGCCATGACGATGCAACGTGCACACTGCATGTAATTGAGTCTCCTGGCTCTGCCATGGACTTCTCAAGTGTGCTAGTATACCCCTTTACCGCGCAAAGCAAAGGGCTCTTCATCGCAGCATAAACATCGCCTCTCTAAACTGAAGCAATCCCGTTGTTAGATCTGTATCAGCTATAGGGAAGATTATCACTTAAGCCTTGGAAACTGACAGCTCTTAGTACTTTCGAGTAAGCCACACGAAATGCTAATGTGTTGAGATTTTGACGTTTGCACAACACTTGTTTTCTGTCCAGGCTCGTCAATTTATTCATTTTCTTCGGTGAATACATTTCATCAGTCAATTCTCTCAATGCCCCCGTTTCGTCTCGTTTTCAGCTCGATTTTATTCATCGCAGCAGTCATTATCGGGGTGACCAACTACCATGGTCTACCGACTTCTGCTCTGGACATACGAGACTCATTTCTACCCAGGCTGTGGAGATACTCCGGTACAACCGCCGTCAACAACAATTGCCATGTCGTGGAGAACGTGGGAGTGTGTGAAGACGCCAAGTACGATGAGCAGAGCGGGTTGGTGTTTCTAGCTTGTGGAAGTGCTGATGCTCGACGAAAATGGTTCCCTGGAGCAGGTGTGTTTGTGGACCCTGAAACTGGTCGACAGCAGGTGGACGGAATTTATGTGTTCGATCCACAGACGGAGAAGGTAACAAAAGTTCTTATTACCGACTTTGAGGGCCACTCCTTTACTTCTCATGGTTTGGATGTGTTTACTCTCAAAGACGGTACTAAGATCATAGCTGCAGTGAACCACAAGGCTGAAGAGTCGGTTATTTCTTTCTTCAGATTCGATCATTCCGAAGAAGTAGCTTACCTGGGTGAAATCAAGCACGACCTGATCAAAACACCCAACTCTGTGGCTCTTTTTTACACCTCTGAAGGCCAGCTAGGTTTCTTGACCACCAATGATCACATTCAAAGACAAGGACCTGTACGTCACGTGGCTGAGATTCTGGGACTCAAAACCACGTACATCGTCTACTGCTCCGTCAATCTCAACACTGGAGTCTCTGGATCGTGCCACAAAGCCGCAGATCGTCTCGTTTACCCCAACGGAATCGCCCTGATCCCTGGTACTCTCGATTTCGTGCAATCTGACTCTCGAGACGCCCGAATTAAACACTGGAGTTGGAACTCTTTGCTGCAAAAACTCGATCTCGTCTCAGCAACTATGGTCGGAGCGCCTATGGATAACGTGCGTGTTATTCCTGGTACCAAGGATGTGTTGGTGGCTGCCTTCCCTAACCTGCTTCAGGTGATGAACAAGAACAAAAACATGGACGATGAGGCGATCAAAATCGAGACGGTCGCTCTTAGACTGAATTACAACGAGGGATACAGAGTTCCTCACGTGCTTCACAAGTCTGATGATGACTATGGAGTGTTTCTGAACACGGTCTATAACTACTTTCCAAAGGAGAACAAGATTCTCTCTGGATCTTGTTTCGCCAAGGGTTTGGTTGTTTGCGTCTTAGATAAGATGCCCTAAATGGTTCGTTTTGAGACCCTTAAAGGTGAATGTCGGTTTCGAGACTCCTAGAAGTGATTGCCGACTTCAGGAGACCCCTAAATGCGGACTTTCGATTTGTAGAGACGCCCTAAAGCGGATATGTATCTCTGGAGAACCCCAAGGATCACTTCCAGTGTAAGACATCGCACTTTGCCATCTCATAAACAGAGGTATAGAAGCACTCTTAGCCTTGCTTACAATTGTATCATCCAATACCATCCCTTGTTTTCACATCCACAAACGTCCAAACCTACACATACCATTGCAATTGCTCATTTCACGGTCGTGTGACAAGTGCACAATCAGCTCGTATTTCGTACAGTGGCGTTTGTCATTAGTGCCATTAGCCGCCCTCTTTAGCACGTAATCGTATAGGGATTTGGGTGGGGTAGTGCAGAAGAGAGAAGTGGAGTTTAGCAGAAGACTTGTGTGAGTTACCAATGAAGGCTGGTTTGTGTAGAGAGGAACTGAACTGTTCATAAGAGGGTTTGGAGTTCCTGTGGTACATCACCCTCTCATCGTCGTATCATCGTTCGTATACCGTTGATATCTTCCCCACCGTCTCAGATAAAACTCTTGGCAACATCTAGAACCACTCTGACAAGTCAAACGTCATCTTCACACATCACCAATCAGGACTCAAACTGACCAATCTCTGTGGTTTCACAATCGCCATCACCCAGTGAATTGCACAATCCGTATCGATGACGCACGAATCTGCACGATATTGCGTGCTTGATATGAAATAGAGTTGTGGAATTCCGGGGAAGAAATTTTCATGCCCTTTCAATAGAGCGGATTTGAGAGAAATTGCAAAGTAAAAGCCGGGAATCAGTATATCACAAGTGGAAGAGCGTGCGATAAAAGTCTGAACTAAATCCGACCCGCTCTACACCCCCTTTGACTCTGCTCAAAAACTGACACAAAACGGCATCTCGAATAAGCTTCTGGAAACTCAATTGGAAACTCTATTTATCAGCAACGTATATAACCATGACCTTCTGCCCTTACTGTATAACACACTACAACACACACACAACATGCCTATCATCACAGAGACTTTCAAATTGAACGACGGCCGATCAATTCCCGCGCTGGGACTCGGAACCGCCTCCGACGCCAACGTCGAAGAGGTCACCTACGCCGCCATCAAGGACGGTTACAGACACATTGACACTGCTTACATCTACAAGTCTGAGGAGGCGATTGGCAAGGGCATCAAGCGAGCCATTGACGATGGTTTGATCAAGCGGGAGGAGCTGTTTGTGACCACCAAGGTGTGGCCCACCTTCCACGGCAGAGTCAAGGAGTCCCTGGACTACTCTCTCAAGGACCTGGGTCTGGACTACGTGGACCTGTTGCTGGTGCACTGGCCCGCTGCCCTTCATCCTGACCCCAACGACCGACACGCTTACGTCCCCAAGAACGCAGACGGATCTGCTCACTACACAGACGACAATGACTGGATCTCCATCTACGAGGAGCTGGAGAAGGAGCAGGCTGGAGGCCGAACCAAGTCCATTGGCGTGTCCAACGCCTCTGAGAAGTATCTCAAGGAGCTGCTCAAGCGGGCCAAGACCGTCCCCGCCGTCAACCAGTTTGAGAACCACCCCTACCTGCCCCAGAAGAAGGAGATTGAGTTCAACAAGAAGCACGGCATTCTGGTGACGGCCTACTCTCCCCTGGGCTCGTCCAACGGCAAGATCAAGCTGCACGAGAACCCCGTGGTGGTCGAGATTGCTAAGAAGCACAGCGCCACTACCGGCTCGGTGCTCATCAACTGGCACATTTCGCAGGGCCGGTCCGTGATCCCCAAGACCCGGTCCGTGGAGCGAGTCAAGGCCAACGCCGAAAAGGTCGAGCTGGACTCGGACGATCTGGCCAAGCTCGACAAGATCTGGGAGCAGACCGGTACTCAGCGAGCCATTGGTCTGGACTGGCTCGATAAGGCCGGCGATAACCTTGGTTTCGAGGATAAGTAGGGGTGTGGATGATGACTTTGTCAAAGTTACAGCAAATGATGATTTATTGAAGATGGAATTGCCAGAGTTTACGTAAGAGTCGTGTGTCTCGGGGAGTAGAGTCACGTGGCCTTGTAGAATGTGGGTGCTGAGTAATGAAGCATTGCAGAGTGTAGACAGGCAAGGTTCTTGTACTCGGTTTCAGACCAGGCACTAGTAATACACAACTTCAGTGTACTGTTCAAAAGGCCATATGTTATGATGTCATTTCAAGTGCAGTTTTGAGGGTCCATGAAATATTATCAGGAGTCTTCTGTACTCGTACTTGTGCTTGTTATTGATGGTGAAACAGACATAGCTATTACTGCTTGTCGGTAGTGTGGATTTGATTACGATTTTTCTGATTTCTCCGTCATATCCACTTGCGGTGGAACGGGATCACGTCTGAGTCTCACTCCAAATCTCACTTCCAGTCTCAGATCAACCAAACGTTTTCGACAACGTTTTCGACAACGTTTTCGACAACGTTTTTCGACCAACGTTTTTCGTTGATCGTTTGCTAACTCTGAGTGAAAAGCGATTCGGAACTTATATCGTCATCTATAGATGAGTGTTATAGCAGCAACTACCCTGGTAGGTGAAAGCAAGTCTGAGAGTTCCGTGTAGGTGCTTTCGATTTGAGCTCTAAGGGAAGCAAACTTGACATGAATGATAGAAGGTCAGTTATAGGTGTTCCCGATGGGCGGAGGTCTGGCTTGTGAAAAAGATAGAGGAGGGGGATGTTTTATTGTATGGAGAGCATTAGACCTGGTTGTGGATAAACACAGTTGACAGTACGAGTACAGTACTGTAGCTACTTGGTGAATAGCGCAGAGAGAGGCGGTAGAAGAAAGGAGAGGTTGAGAGGGGTGCACAGAAACACACAGAAACCACACAGAAACCACACAGAGAATCTACTAGAGAATCGACAGGTTTGATACGTGGCACACTCGACGTCGATATATATGTAGCTTGGAGAATGTGTGTTGAAAGAGCTGCTTGATGTGTGATGGGCAGATCCTGGCTACAGTCAGTCAAGGCAGTACTATAACGTAATTTGAACAGAACCAAAAGTTCGCAATTCCCGTACACTCTGCAAAATTGTATGGGGTGACACAGGGCCTGTATATTCGCTCCAGTTCAAGTAATCAACCGCAGACCCAAGATCGAACTGGCGGTGTTGGGTATACTCATGTCCTAGTTGACCTCCACTGAGCTTGTTCAACAAAAGACCGTTATAGTGGACTCATATGTAGCGCTACTGAGTTGAAATTTCTATTGAGCACTTTTACCATCTCTATCACCATCGCACAAAAAATATCTGCATGTTTTTTTAAAGGCTCATATCACCTTTTACACGAGTTCTTGAATTAAACCCAATTATCCTGCATTTAAATCAATAAATGTTAAATAATGCGAAAATAAAACAACTCCACACACTGCTTGTAGGTGCAGTAATTAGTACAGTAGTATACTGGCTTACTTTTAGCTGGTCTCGCCCTCAACTCATCACCGTTTACATCTCAAATCAACCCCTCCCATTCCTTCCCCACCACACACGGCTGTGCTAAATTTAGCTCTCCATGTTGAGAAGCTGATTACAAAGCACAAAACAATTACTATCGATACATTCCTGAACTAAAGAGGTTCTGGTTCTGGTAGCCCGTATAAAACAACCAAACACCCCCCACCCGTTCAATCCAATACTTTAGGCTCTCTTCTCGTACCATTGTTGGCCATTGTTGGTGCCTTTTGCGTTAGTCTGTTGTGCTGTGTTTGTCTGTCTCTCCTCTCAGTCAGACTTTTGGTGCATGTCGTGATATGTAGGAACACGGTGCCCTGTAACTTTACATCAACATGGCCCAGCCTTTGAAGAGGTGAGTAGGGAGCGGGGGAGGAGCAAACGTGGAGGGTAAGAGACGTTGGTCATGTGCTGAGCACGTGATGCGCACGTGGACGAAGGAATCCCACAACGTCATTACTCATCACCCACAACAGTCTTCACAGATCACTGTCGACGTCACGAGACGTCTATCGATTGACACACCTCTTCGTGGTGCTAACCCAGAAAACTCGTCATTGTTGGCGATGGCGCGTGTGGAAAAACGTCCCTCCTGTGTGTCTTCACCATGGGGTCGTTTCCAAGTGTGAGTATGGAGGAGAGGAGGATGGAGGGAGGGTGACCGTGAGAGTGACTATGGCAGTACTAGTGTCACAGCAAGAGAACGGTGATAGCAGGAGTGTCATGAGAACAGCAAGAGCGATACAGCGACAACAAGCGCGGTACGACTTTGTTAAGAGCGATACGACAGAGCAGTTCGGTGGTGCGGGACGTGCAATAGACGTGATCCAGATGTTTTTACTTTGCGACATTTATACCGTGTTGAGACGTTACAACCAATCGACTAAAAGCTACGGGTGTTTCCGGAATTGCAATCAATCGCTTTTGAAGTGGGTCTCCACAGTCGTGTGGTTGAGGTGTGTGTCACTTTGGCAACTTCAGACACCTGATTCAAGAGACATCATACCCCTTTCGTTGAAAGATGAGGTGTTGTCACAGACACGGTTTATTCAACTATCGTGGGTCCAGCTGTTCTGGGTTATCTGGAGACTTGTCTGGGCATGATGTGGCTATCCCTCAGGTCACGCTACTCCACCATGCATACCTAGCATCTCAGCAGTGTTCTTCTACATTGTTGAGTATGATGTCACTGTGATCTGGATCATCTGCTTTGGACCTTGTTGCTGTGGCGATTGTGGTCTGATTCGTCAACTCATTATCTCGTCATTTCATTTGGCTCTTTATCGCATGCCTCTCATAGGGCCATTAGTCTATTCATTCGTTGTTCGTTTCTAGAGCTCGCTTACCACCACCGGACACTCTGGTCGCATCTTGTGTGACTGCCTGTTGTTTGTTTGTTTTTTTCTTTTCTTTTTCTTTTGCGCATTCGCTTGGTGGCTCCTTTGGTGGCTTCTTTTCTGGTGTCATCATCACCACCCACTTACCCCACTAACTCAGAAATACACGCCCACGGTGTTTGACAACTACGTGGCGGACTGCCGGGTGGACGGCAAGTCGGTGGCATTGGCATTGTGGGACACAGCCGGACAGGAGGAGTACGAGCGGCTACGGCCCCTGGCATACGCAGACGCCAACGTGATTCTCATTGGCTTTGCCGTCAACGTGCCGGACTCGCTGGACAACGTGGCGTGCAAGTGGATCAAGGAAGTGAACGAGCGGTGCCCGGGGGTCCCGATTCTGCTTATTGGGCTGAAGAAGGATCTCAGGCAGTCGGAGCCATGCATTACCGCGGCGCAGGGTCAGGCCATGGCGACCCAAATAGGCGCGAAAAAGTACCTCGAGTGTTCGGCCTTGACTGGACAGGGCGTGGACGACGTGTTTGAGGTCGCCACGAGGGCGTCCTTGTTGGTGACCGCCAAACCGGAGAGCAAGGGGTGTTGTGTTGTTATTTGACGACCCAAGTGACGAGCCAAGCGATCCAAGTGACGCAGTCGCTTGATGACTCCCTTGTGAGTCTCCGGTCATTCACCGAGTCTCTAGTCAATTACTGAGTCTCCGGTGAGTCACTGAGCCTCTGGTGAGTCACCCAATGACTCACCTACGTCCACCACATCGCTCTCCTCCCCAAAAACCCCAGCCCGCTCTGCGCTAGGCTGACCCAAAAATTCAAATTCCAGTCGCTCCTTACTAACTTATTTAATAGTGATAATACACGCACAGACGAGCCGTGACGCCGTCGTTAATGATCGAAGGGGGGCAGAGGCAAGCACTCCAAATCGATAGGAGTGTAGGTATGAGGAATGGAGCAGCTCTGTCGTACTGAAATGTGTTGTGAGGAGTTCAACCTGTAGTTGGTTTTCGACAGAAGTGTCCAACGGAATGCAGTAAAAGCACTGTCCTGTAATGCTGGCACGGAGAATACAACTCTGTAAGTGTTTTCTTTTTCTTTTCACACTTCAGAAGCGTATTCTGGAGTGCTCCACTATAGCCAAAGATCATGTAATCAGCCTAACACTATCATCAGGTAGGTCTCTTTGGAGAGGAGAGTTCGAATCTCCCGTCTGGCAGTGTATGGTAGACACCGTGAGTGTCTGTAAGGTCACGTGACTGACGACACAGAGCAGCGTTACCAACGGTCTCAATCAAAATTGAGCTCAGTGAGTGTAGCTTTTGATCTTCGTGAGTTTCTTGAAAATCACATTATCAATAGTTGAATGTTTAGGGCGTAATAGGCACAAATAATTCTTGAAAAATTGATCATAACTATTAATACAGTGGTAATTAATTGTTTTCTATTTTTCTCAATTTTTTACACCTCCGAAAATAGTTTAGAAGCTATCCCCAAACCCACTCAAAGTTAACCTTGCTACAAGTGTACTCTTTCTACACACCTCGATGGATGCCCCAGATAATGATACCGATGCTAAACCCGTAGAGCTCTTGTGTTGTCAAGAAGTCAGTGACCAGTGGCTATCGCTGCAACACTACGCCGACGCAGCTACGAGAATGATCAGAGATCTCTCTTATCAGATGGGTGGCCACATGGAAGAGATGAGTGTGCCTGAGTTGTCCATTCCCGCTTCTCGAGAGGAATGTATTGCTGCTGCGGGGATTTTGAGAAATCACTGCAACGCGAAAGTCCAAGACCTTTCATCTCGCGAAGCAGATCTGCGTCTCCTACTCGAGCAGTGTGTCCTTCAGATGAGAAAGTCACTCGCTAAGATGGAGGAGGCTGTGGAAAAGGCTGGATGGATCGAATACTCCAATCACGACAACGATATACAGAAATTGTCGACTTTCCGACGAGAACTTCGACAGGCAAGCTACGTTCTGGCGGTGCACGAAAACCTGCTGTTGTTTTGCGAACGCGAGGTTGCTTTAGGGTACTCTTGCGAGCTTCAACAACGTTTGATGAAGATGATGAAGGGACAATCGGACGAACTGAGAACGTGGTTTGTCACCGAACAATGCGGAGGTGGTCATGTGTCTATTGAGAATGGTGAAAAATCCCACGTGACTCTGGAGGAGGAAGGGTGCTCGGTAGATGGACGATTTCCACACGAAATCAAGGCTCTGATCTACTGGCAGCTCGATCTCGAAACCTGTGTGGCTCTGAGACAAGTGAATTCCAGCTGGTACACGGCTTTCCAGGACAACGAGAAGCTCTGGGAACGGAAACTGAGGCTGAGGAATCCCTGGATCGAACCGGACAACTCTCAGCTCAAATCCTGGGCCGAATGTGTGCTTGTGTTTACTGCTCGACTCGAATCCTGGCCCAGAACAGATAAAATTGACAAGATCAAGCTGGAAAAACACCCCCAACCAGCTCAATGTGAATCTGTGGTTGCTGTCGAGCTGAAGAATGGAGAACCACTAAGCAACGATTTCCAGGGCATGATGGAACACGATGAGCCACATTGCAGCTCCATGTACTGTGAACAGTACCACTGTCCTGTCTACAATCGTCATTTGGATCACTCTGTAAACCTCTGGACTCAAGAGCTCTCAGCCAACTACCGCCCAGCTCCAGAGTTGATTCTTACAGATGATGATGAAACCCATTCTTCAGACGACCAGGATGAACCCTACAAGCACCACATGATTCGGTACAAAAACGTAGGCATGGTTCTCCCCAAACGGTTTTCTCCACGCAAAATCACCTCTATCAAAGAAAGACCCGGGTACATTTTGGTCAACACCAGCGTCGGTAAAGCAGCGCTTCTGCCACGAGAAACCCCCCATATCGACTCAGGAATACTTTTAGAGCACTACCCGGTTGATCAACACAGGAACATAGTTCTCTTTGAAAGGGTCTTCATGAACAGATTGGAACTTACTGGTCCTCCAGATTTTTTTGAGCCGCGGGAACTGGAGTACCGATATGACATTGCCGACTTCGACACCCAGGAAATGCAGGTTTACGCCCATGCCTCGACTCCAAACGAACCTGTTGCCGATTACAATGGACTCATCTGGTGGTCTATCGACAGGACACATTTGGTACCGACATTTATCGACCTTGAAACCCCGGGAGAAGTCTACTACAGCCCTCGAATGGCCCTCACTGTGCCAAGACATCATCCCGGGAGGATTCGACAAGGCAGCAAATCTCGAAACTGCAGCCAGTTTCTTTTTGGAGTCAGATACGAAGACTCCATTGCATCTGTGGTGAATTTGGCCTCGGGGATTGTTACGTCCATCAACAAGCCCCGAGACGAGCCCGAGGGAAAAGTCATTCCGGGGTTTCAGAATGGCGACTTCTATCCTCGGTATCTTTCCCTGTATGCTGTCAAATGTTGGGATTTATTCACCGCAGAAAGCACCCAGTTTGACGATCTGTGGTAGTCCCATAACCCAAGGGAATGGTCTTAGTCGAGACCTTTGGGATGTATGTACTCGTCATAAATATTACTTGATCAGGTTCAGAGAAACGTCTGGTTTGTTCTCGAATAAATTAACACTGACTAACCACTGTATCTAAATAACGTATCTAAAGTACTTGTTCTCCTGGTCGGTCATATCCGACTTCTGGATCTCCTCCAGTTCCTCAGCTGTGGGACTCATATGGCCCAGTTTGTCTCGTCTCTTGTTTTCGGCAATGTTGACAAACAGCAGCACCGTGTTGAGAGCCGTGGCAATGGCAAACAGCACCACCATGGAGACCTTGGCCGGTACGTACTGTGGGGCATCGACCGCTCGAAACGTCTGCGGACCAATCACGTTACCCACGCAGTAGCCAATCAGCATGATGGCGTTGACGGTCGATTTCTTGGTGCGTCCAGTGGTATTGGAACCGATGGAAGACAACATACACACCAGACCCACAGGGTACAGAGACAGCAGGTAGAGACCGGCTAGACCGGCTGATTGGTTGTGAGGGAGGAACGCCAGCAGACACATTGCTACGGTTGCAATGAGCTGGGCTACGATTGACCAGAACAGTCTCCAGCCCGTGTACTGGGCCAAGAGTCCGAAAAGCACGCATCCGACAATCTCTGTGGCTCCCTGGGGGGTCTGGAGAAGCAGTCCTCGCTTTGGACCGAGGCCCAGGGTCTCTGAAAAGAGGATACTGGAGAAACTGGTGATTCCTCCGTTGGGGATGTTGGAGGCAATGGCGTAGAAAAAGTACAGCCATGTTTTGGGGTCGCTGACGGCCTCGACAAACTGGTACTTTTTGAAGTGTTTGTTACCAAACGAGCCCTGGTTGTTTCGTACTCGGATGACGACGAGTTTCTTTTCCTCCTCAGTGAGAAACCAGGCCTTGGAAGGATCATCTGGGAAGTGGAAGAGGATGAGAATTCCGGTACTGATGGTGATGACTCCGGTGATGATGAAAACGAGCTTCCAGCCCTTGATGGGGAGACTGTTGTTGGTAGCCAGTCCATAGGCCATAAGGGAGCCAATGATGATTCCAAAGCCGTTGGATCCGACCCAGAAAGACGTTCGCAAAAACTGCTCCTCTCGCTTGTACCACTGAGACGTGATGATGACAAAGGCAGGAGTGACTGCTGATTCTAGCATTCCCAAAATTGTTCGAAGAGCAATGAATCCAGGGTAGTTGGGGGTAGCATGAAGACAGAGAACAATTCCCCAGAGAATGATGAAACCAGCCAGAGTTCGAATGAACGGAAGCCGTTGAAGCATGTAGACTGCCGGGAACTCAAAGGCTAGGTAGCCCAGGTAGAAGGCTGTTCCGGACCAGGAGTAGTCGTTACCAACCATGTTGAGGTCGGTTCGCAGACCCATAACCGAAGCCGTGGCGTTGGTGCTCTTGTCCATGAACTGAACCGCGTAGATCAGCATCATCACGGGACACAGGTACATGTCGATCTTGCGAAGCAGGCGTCTGTCTGTAGCAGGATCAAGACCGTCGACGGTGGAATCAAGAACCTCTCCAACCTCAACGTCCAGCTTGCCTTCTCCAAACTCATCGACCGTCTTTTCCAGCGACTTTGAGTCGTCAGAAATGTGTGAGCTCATGTTGTTGATACCAGAGGGCTCGGCACCTCCTCCAGGTTATATATCTTTCCGTGGATCACTCTCAAGCACAATCTGGAAGGCTAAACTCATGCTTGACACTGTTTCAGTTGAGAGATAAACATTCTGACTAAACCCAGGTAGTAATCTCACCAACATTGACTACCCAGCTAATTCTGACAGTTCATCAATTGAGACACTTTCCTTATCTAATCTAGTCAACTTAAACGTTATGGGGGTAGTGGTGGTATATCGTAGGGTATCTATTGCTTGCAATTGCAGCGGTAAAAACAGGATCAGTCTTTTTCCATATCATCTAGGGGTCACGTTGCTACCTTCTCTTACCTCTTCCCCTCAATTCCACCCCTCCTACACCCTTTCACCTCTTATCGCCCTCCGCGGATAAATTGCTGATTTGGTTTGGGTTCGAAGATCCGCTCGTCGTGCGATGCAAATCGTGGACACAGTTCCGCTGTGGCTTCCTAGCGTCTATCGCGGCTGCGAAGCCGTTTTCCGAAGTCTCCGGAGCGATAGTCGTTGTTTGGATGAAGTGGTATTACTTGATTGTGTGCTGTGCTGTATCTCCACGGAACACTTGGGAAAGCACTAGCAATTGGTACAATGCAACTAGGACTTCGTTCTCAATTCCCTATCCATCCACCAGCCACATACGGGCGTCTTCGGCCCTAAATATTCCAGTTAATCCCTGGGCATTTCTTATCTGAGTGTAGAGTGTGGAGATGGAGAGACCGAGAGAGTCAGCCTTACGTGTGAAGTATGGAACTGTTGTACCGGTTTGAACACTGGCACAACCACTGCACAATCACCGTATACAATATCAAGCATTGCCAAGCGTGCCAAGCGAACTGTTGCCAAGTACCAAGCAAACGGTTGCCAAGTACCGTCTCAAGTAATGGTAGTGGGACGAACCACCAGAACGACTGTCAAACTCCGACAAACTCCGACAAACCCCGGTATCACGGAAAGGTTCACCACGATACATAGCCCGGACCCGAGCCAAGCTACGGGGTGTCAAAAATACCTTTTTTTTTATTCTTGAGATGCATCATCTTCAGTGATAGGCCAGATAAGAGCTGTCTAATAGGACTGCTTAGAAGTTAAAGATGTTTCATTATCTTCGACAAAAAACGTATTAATTTATTACTTGATTAATTATATCAAATGAATCATGAATTAGTCAAAAGCTATAACACGATTGTAAGATGAGTCGTGGGTCACAAACGTCCGCTTAAATCGTTCGGGGTTGGCATAGATTCGAGTCCTCAGACTATTTGTAGCTACTTGTATGTACTTGGTACTGAATCTCTTCTCGGGCCTAAACCCAATCAGCATTGTCAGCTTTGATATTGTCCACTTTCACCACCCTCATCACATACAAATCCAAATATCCATTATATATAACTGTTCTCTTTTGTTTCCTTCTCTTGTTTGCTTCTCTTGTTTCCTTCTCTTGTTTCCTTCTCTTGGTTCCTTCTCTTGTATCCTTTTCTTGTATCCTTTTAGTAATCCAATCAGTCCATGCAAGCAGTGAATGTTCAAGGATAGGGAGAGCTGTAGAAGGTGCCCTGTCAAACGTTTTCCTAGCAACCTCCTGTTTCTCAGAACCAGCTCATACAACCCCTCTCAGGCTGACACTCCTCCTCGTATCACGTGGGTCGGGAACATCCCTCCACATCTCCTCAAGATCAGGTACAATCGGACTAGGCCTCACATTCCCTAGTAAGGGTTAAACCGACCACTCTCCTTGTACTCTCTCACCTTCTCCTGGTCCTCCTTAAATTTAGTCAGCATATCCGTCATCTGCTCCTTCTTGTACTCTCTGATCTGGAACCGGTAGAAATCCTTCTTCTCTCGCTTCTCTCGTCGCTTGATCTCGGCCTGCTTCATTTCCTCAGCCTGTTGCTTGGCAGCCTCCTGCATGGCCAGCGACCGTTTTTTCTGCGTCTTGACGACCGTTGTGAATCCATCCGCGTCCACCACCTTTCGTCCGGTTCGCTCCACCTGTTTCTCCTCCTCTTCTCGAGCGCCAAACTCCTCCATGAAGTAGTCCACCTCGGCCTGAAGATCGTCAGGAGCAGGGAAACAGTACTTCCACAAAAGCTGGTACCGCTGCTTGCCACCAATAGTCAGCTTAGCGTCCCATTTGACCCCAGAAGAGGCATGCTTCTTGGCCTGGCTCAACACCCGGTTGCAAGAGGCAGCATCAACCATACAAATCCGTCCAGAACCACCAGAAAGCCCGTGAGTAAGCGACTCGGCCCGCACATTGCGGCTCACATTCACCCACTCGAAGCTCTCCACAATGCTGTTGCCCAGACTCTGGCACAAAGCCTTGATGTGAGAAAGCGTCGTGTCGGCCGGCAGATTGCACACGAAGATCGTCGAGTCTTCCGACGCCGCAGAGTTGTCGTCCTTCTTCATGTACAGGTAGTGCGTGTTGCCCTTGGGCATTTTCAGCGGAAGAATCTCGTAGCCGCTCATTTTGGAGGGTTGTCGTGTGTTCGCGATTTTTTCTTGTATCAAAATGTGGTATGGGATTTTTTTGTAAACCTGCATGACAACTGCAGAAAGATTTAGCCCACAGGTTATGACCAGAGTGGGTGGAAAATTAACGATAGATGTTGAAGAACAGGACACTAGTTGAGCGGCAAAATGAACAAAAAAATTATAAGAACAAACAAAGAGTGTGTCGCTTGCGAGAAAGAGCTTACTAAGCAAGGTCAAGGTTGCTAGCAAATATATAACGTTTCTAACTAAGCCAAAAATTCTCAGATCGTTACACAAATTTAACAGAGGCTAGATCCGGCTGATGGTACACCTTCTACCAACTCACAAGTGTATATAAGATCTACCACCATCAATATAATCACCAGTACAAGGTCCCTAGTTGTTAAACTCTAATATATTTACGCTTTCTATTATGCACCCTCCCATTACCTAATTCAACAAATACCTGTGAATTACTCAAAATCATCAATATCTCCCCACTGTCATAACGGCCTCGTTTCTGCGACTTCATTGATACCAAGAAACACCCCCTCCAACCCCCAACTGCACACGTGACCAGCTTGCCATCTTTCTTTCTTCAAACTCTAATTTCGCTACACCATCACGACTATTTCTGCAGCTCCCCAACACCTCACCAAACAACATGTACGACCCTGCACGAGACTGCTACCAGGCCGAGGGAGAATCTGCTGACGCCAGCGAGGGGGCTGCTGCTGAAAAAACTGCTGACTCAGCAGCTTCCGAGCCCAAAACTGAAACCACCAACGGCGGTAACGACGGCAACACCAAGGAAGAAACACCATCCGAAACAAAACAACCAGCATACAATTACCTGCCAAAGATTGCCCGCAAGGAGACGTCCGGGTCACGTGACTCGGCGAAGCCGCAGCTGAAGCGACGGGAGCGGGAAGATGTGCGAGTGGCTGGAGATCGGGTTGCTCCTCGGGCTGACTTGGGCAGTTATGTTGACTACAGTGAGAAGGAGTCACGTGAGAGGGATCGAGATAGGGATCGAGAGCGGGATTCGCGGGACTCGCGGGACTCACGGGACGCACATGACCGGCATGATCGAGACAGATACGACTCTCGAGATAGGGATAAGTACGATTCTCGAGATAGGGAGAGAGACCGATACGACTCACGTGACAGAGAACGATACGAAGACCGGTCACGTGACTACGACAGATACGACTCACGTGACAGAGAACGGTACGACGACCGGTCACGTGACTACGACAGCAGAGAGTATCGGGACCGACATGATCGAGGGTACGATTCCAGAGAGAGGTACGATTCCAGAGATCAGCCCCGTGACCACGACGCACGTGATCAGCGTGACCGTCCCTCCGACTCACGTGACCGATCGCGATCTCCTGTTCGAGATGCGGCACCCGCTCCAAGCAAGCAGAAACGACCGTCGCAACGAGGAGGACGAGAGGCGGCCGCTGCACGTGCTGCGCAGTACCGTGCCGACATGGAGAAGCGCGAGGCACGTGCCCAGGCGTCGCAGCAGGATCAGGTGGGTGACACTCTGGTTCGAAACCATTACAACCAGGCTCCTGAGCGAGGCGTGGTTGCTCGACAGTCTTCGCCGATCATCAAGCTGCGAAATTTCAACAACTTCATCAAGTCTGTGCTCATTCAGAAACAGTCGCTTGGCTTTGGAATGCGGGTGATTGATATGGGATGTGGAAAGGGCGGTGATCTGAACAAGTGGAGCAAGCAGCGGGTTCGAGATTACATTGGAGTTGATATTGCTGATGTTTCCGTGCAACAGGCGTCGGAACGGTACCACAATATGAAGCCTCGGCCTCGATTTTACGCCGAATTCCATGTTGCTGACGCCTTTGGAACCCCTCTGATCGATATCATCAACCCCAGAGCGTTCCCTGTCGACTGCATTTCGTCGCAGTTTGCCATGCACTACGCCTTTGCCACCGAGGAGCTCGCCCGAAGCATGCTGACTAACGTCTCCAACTCGCTCTGTCGGGACGGAGTGTTTCTGGGCACCATTCCCAACTCGGACAAGATTCTGGAGGGTATTGCGGGAGGTTTGAAGGAAAGTGAGCCTAAGGAGGGCGAGGAGCGGTACGGGTACTTTGGTAACTCCGTCTACAAGGTGGAATTCAACACTCCCCCTACCAAGGACCAGGCCTTCCGACCTCCATTTGGACACAAGTACACGTTCTACCTGCAGGACGCCATCAACAATGTGCCCGAGTACGTGGTTCCGTTTGAGATTTTCCGAGCTCTGGCCTCGGACTACAACCTGGAGCTGATTTACAAGAAGCCGTTTCTGGAGATGTTCGACGAGGAGACCAAGAACGATCTGAACATGGCCCGAATGGCCGAGCGAATGAAGGTGTTCAAGGAGGACGGCACTCTGGGTATTGACGGAGACCAGAGAGAGGCCTGTGGGTTCTATCTGGCCTTTGCCTTTAGGAAGATGGGTGCGTAAGGCAAGGGGTGGTTTGGGACTTTGAAAATTCGATCCATTGAAAATAGATGTATTGGTATTTGGTTTGAGAGCCGCTAGCAAGAACACCTTCATGAACAGGTCTTTCTAATGAAGCGGCTAGATTGAGTCTTTGGTCTATTGTAATATGGGTAGTTTGCCTACGACGACTAATGAGGGGGATTCAAGAAACGGGTATATGCCGTCAATGTATCAAAGGAGTAGCCCTATTAGTGAGGTTTATAATTGCGTGAATGTGAGAAAAAGTAGATCTACACTTTACTGCAGTCGACCCTCATTCAGTCCACGTGTTTCTTCGGTTCGAATGAAAGCTTTTCTGCGCTACAGTATTCGTATAGTACACTGAGTATAGTGGCAGGATTGTAGTTGTCAGTCTAGCGTAGAAATCCCAGTAGAGTCTTAAAAGCGAGTCCGAAAAGAATCCCAGCGGCTAAATCAAAACGGCCACATATTCTTTTTGAAGCTGTCACATTAATTTATTCTTCTACTTGTACATTACGGTACTTCAGTACAGCGATTCTTCTGTACACATTAATCTTTCCATCTTAATCTCTTAAGCTACACCACCTTATTGTGTCTCTGTCACCATAGCTACAACCCTCTACAGCCATGTCAGCCGACGATGAAACGGCTGTGGAGGAGCACCAAATTGTGCCCAGTCGATCTACTCATCTTCGTCTGGTAGGACGGTTCTCTCCCAGAGTAGCAGAAACCACTTCTTACCTGCCTCTTGTCAACAATGTCCAAAATCTCCAGCCAACAATCGACTCTGCTGGTCCATTAACAGATCGTTCGTTTCTCTCTGACTCGGCAGTTACTCTCAACAACTCCGTGACTCTCTCATGTGACGACTTTTACAATCTGGAGACTCTAGAGCAGATTCATCAAACAAAAACACTGCTGCGGTATCGCTGTCGTCTCATCAATGAGCTTCGGGGTCTTGATACAGAGACTCGGTTTCTTCGCAGCCAGATCAACGTGAGCTCTGCTGATGTTCAGGCAACTGAAGACGCCAGATTCATGGTGTATTCCGTCTGGAGATGTCATCGCGATATTCGACTGATGGTACGAAAACAGAGCCAGCTCAGAAAAAAGATTGGACGGGTAACCAAGAGTCTCAAGCTCATTAGAAGGCTGATGGTTATGAAGCGGAGACAGATCGAGAAGGAGAGGGAGGAACAGAAGGAACAGAAACGGTTGCAGCAAGAGGGGAGGGTTCTGGGGACTAAGAGGGGTGATGAAGGTGATGAAGGTGGGGAAGAAGACAGAAGGAAGAGGTTGAGACTTGAACTTCCAGAGAGGGAGGGTGGGAGGAGAGATGATGAGTAACTGTGGGTGTTTTCTACAAAGTCATAGTGAATGTTCTCCACGAAGTGGTAGTGAATTTACTATGAACTAGCTAGCTAATAGTTAATGTACTGGTACTGTACTGCTAAGTAACGGTGAATTTACAGAGAACGAGGTGAGTAAATGCCCTATAAACTAACCGTGACTACACTCTATGATGTGACTGTAGTTGAATACGCTTTGTAACTTTGACTACAGTCACATGCTACGTCTCTAACCCCTAGAAGGCTCAAAACACCCTGTAAAAGAAGCCAGACATTGTGAAAAGTTCAAATTCGCCTTTTCCACGTTTTTTTCGCGGCTGCCGTTTCTTCTACATCACCTCAAACCGCTCCTCCACTGCTCGGACAAACATCTCCGGTCCCTTGGCCCAGTTGGTTAAGGCGTCGTGCTAATAAGAAATAACAGCTTTGCAACGCGAAGATCAGCAGTTCGATCCTGCTAGGGACCATGTAACTTGTCCAAGCAGGTTTACTTTTTGCCCGTGAAGAGGTGCTGTTTTTTTGTGAAACTTTTTACCCTAGTACCAGGTACGCACACACTTACTCATCATGGATGTTATAGAGAACCTTTATAAAATACTGCAGACTTTACAATCAGCAACCTTTCCAGGCTCCATCTTCGTCAATTTGACCCAGTCTCTCTTTCTGAGTCAACTGGTGCCATTTCAACGACTTCCAGAAAAGTCACTCAACTGTTGCACGAAACCACACATATCTCCTCAACCAGACATGCTACACGTCTATAGACTCCACCAAAAGAAAGAGCTCAGCAAGAGCTTTGAAACGAAACCAAAAAATATATGTATATGCCCCCAGGAAGGGCAAAAAGGTCGTACCCGGAATCGAACCGGGGTTACTGGAAGTCAACTATTGAGAGTCAGAATCCAAGGTGATAACCGCTACACTATACAACCTGGAGAAGAGATGATTTCTGGCAGGATCGAACTGCCGACGTTCTGCGTGTTAAGCAGATGCCATGACCAACTAGACCAAGAAACCGAACCTTGGATTTTTCAGAGTTTGAAACTACAAAGCGTCAGAACTTATTTTTTTCGCGGAAAAACGGCAGCTAAGGGATATTCAGGATATGTAGAAGGTATTTCAGGCCTCTCTTTTGCATTTAATTGCTTGAGATCAAAGTTTTGGGTAGGTTTAAGGTATTTTACTGCTTGTTGAAAAATCGTGTTTTTGATGAACCTGTAATATCTCCCGCAATACTGTATCTAGAACAATAAAACACGTATTGTTGAAATACTTGAATCTTAAGCTATACTATACACCTACTTATGGGCTTTGTTGAAGCGATCTCGGTTTTCGGTGTTTTCCCGCACTCGTCGTAGCTGGAGCAGAAGTTAACCAAGGAGTCCAGAATTGGTCTCAGACTGCTATATGTGCCATTATGTATCTGTTTTTTAACTTGCTGTTGCTTTTGGGCTCACCTCTGTGTGTTTTTTTATTGTTCTGTTTCCCACTGAGTCAGCAAAATGCTTGACACTGGTTAATGAAGGTATAAACGATCAAATAAAACCCCGAGAAGTTCAAATCCGACACCTATGAGTCGGTGGGAAGACTTGGTGGAAGTTCTCGTCCACGTCACGTGTCTCACTCCGACACTCACTACCATCACCACCCCATTTACCACCTCTAACAGATGTCTTCTCAGAACACATATTGGGAATATCCTCTCGCCTTGAAATTTCAACAGTGACATCTGCAAGCCTTGCAATGACGACAGCAGCTGTTGAAATCACTCTCATGACGTTTTTACGCTCAGAAACCAGATCCCAGTTATTGACACTCCATATACGGCTCATGTTGAGAGTGAGACAAAACCCTAATCATATTTCTGATCGGACGACCAAACCAGAGAATTTGGAGAGGTTGATAAAATGACCAGGAAAGAAGATGTAAAGTAGCGAAAGCCGACATACTGCTGTTGAAAGCCACGTGAGCTCCTCAGAACACCAGAACCTTAATATTCCTACAAATCAACGGATTTTTCGGAGTCCTCTAATGGGACCATATATACGCCTATTACAGATCCACGCGTGAACATTATAGACTGAAGAACACATCAGTGGAGTATTTAGTGGGTGTGTGACATTGTAAAGACAGCCAATAGCTTGTAATTTACTAACTCAACAGCTATAAACCCACCCATGCCACTCTCATTTCATTTATCTCCCCGGAACCCACCTTTCCAGCGGCTTTAATCTCTCCAACAGTCCGGATGCACCCCTGATGGCGATATTATGAGGAGATGACCACTAGAATTGATTAAAGGCGGTGTTGGTGATGGTTTAGAGGGATTCTCGTGCTTTTCCATCACATCTTGATGCCGTGGTGGAACTTGATATTGGGGACCGCTTTCCCAATTACGTAAGCAACATCGCACAACCCCATGCAACTATATGGAGGCCAAAACAAACGATAGCCTCACCTCTTTCATCGTCCAATTTCCCTCACCATAATGACCTGATAATATCCTGAAACTACAAGACCTCACCTTCTCACCCCGGCTTACATAAGCAACTTTAATTTCGTCACCTCCCAAATTTCAGGTTGAAATTTTAACTCCCCTCGAATCAATCAACCAACCTCCAACCTCCACAACCACCAATGTTGCGACGACTGACTGTTCGGCAGCCCTCGATTTCGGCTCTGGTGCAGACCCGAGGCTACGCCGCGGCACAGTCCAAGGCGAAAAACATCAAGAAGAAGGACAACTTCCAGAAAACGCGATCGCTGGGTTTCAAGCTGAAAAAGGCCGCTCCCACGGAGAAGAAAAAGATCAGCGCCAATGCCACGGTCAAGCCGTTCCCCACGACCGTCCATCGAGCCGCCAAGATCTCCAACGAGTCTTCGCTGCCGGCTCTCGACATTGAGACGCTCAAAACCGAGGAGCCTGTGATTGTGTCGTACCAGGGCGACGTTGCGCGAGCATGCAACATCGGGTCCGCCTTTTCGCTCAAACGAGGATTTGAGTTGCTGGGCGAACGGTCCACGCTGCTGCGAAAGGAGTCACGTGACTTGTTTGCTGCTTTGGACAAGACACAGAGCCGGATCGTTCTTGCTGGTCCTGAAAACTCTGGAAAACGAGAACTGCTGTCCCAGGCCATGGCTTATGCCAAGACCCATGGCTGGATCGTGCTGCCCATCCCCCAGCTGCTCAAGTACATCAACGGCTCGTCGGACTACGCTCTGACCGAGTCTGGTCGGCTGGATCTGCTGCGTCGAAACTGCGAGTTTTTTAAAAAGCTGCTGGCCATGAACAAGGACGCTCTGACCAAGGCAAAGCTCTCCAAGGACTACTCCTTTGGGCTCCACAAGTTCTCCAAGGAGAACTCTATCGCGGATCTCGCCAAGAAGGGCGTTTCGCAGCGATTCCAGGCCGGAGACATGTTTGACGCCGTCATCTACGAGCTGTCTCTGCTAAAGCAAAAGGTGCTGCAACCTGTCTACGAGGTGGACGTTCTGACCCGACCCACCGAGTACCGAACGCCGGAATACAAGCAGATCCAGGCACGTGACCTGCAGATCGCCCAGCTCATCAAATCGCCTCCCAAAAACTTTGTCCAGGTGCTGACTGCTCACGAGTGCAACGAGTCTGCTGTAGCTCTGGGAAAGAAGAAGGCCGAGGACTTTGTGTACGAGACAAAGTTTGACCAGAGCGTGGTTGACCTGGTGAAGTCCGGTCACGTGATCGAGGTTTCCCAGGCCTCTGCCGTGGAGTCTAGTCTGCTGCTCGACTACTACCAGTCGCGAGGCCTCGTCGTCGAGTCACGTGACAAACTGCATGTCACCTCCGGCGGTCTGCTGGGCGAGCTCTGGCGACAGGTCCGGGCTTATTAAGATGTATATAGCGCGAGGGAAGGCCCTGAGGGAGAGACGCCTGAGGGATCGAACCGAGCAAAACAAGAGAACAGATAATCGATGTTTTGAAACGTAAGAGGCGAGCACGTGATCGATATTGAGGCACGTGACCGGTGGAGTAGAGATTGAGTCATTTGATTGAGTCACGTGATAAAGCATGGGTAGTAGAGCTTGATGACCAAATGGATTGGTACTGAGAAGATAGTCTATGGTTTTGAACGTAAGAGTCGAGACCAAGTCGAGCACGTGATTGAGCATAGAGGTTGGACCACGTGACCTACATAGTAGAGGTTGAGTCACGTGATTGAGCATGGGTTAGAGATGAAGCACGTGACCACACGTATTGGTAATGGGTTGGTTCTGAGAAGGTAGTCAGTCTATGGTGTTGAACGTAAGACGACTGCTTAATCAAGACCACGTGATGGAGCACGTGATGGAGCACGGAATAGGATCACGTGATTGACCGAGCAGGGCTTCAATCACGTGCAAAATGTTCATCAGATTATCACATGACCAAACGTATTGGTACACTGGCACACTCATTTGGACATATCTACTGTAGAGTCGCTGCCACTATGATGTGTACTTCTGGTTCCTTTTCTGCCACCTTCCTAAGTATGATTAGTCATAATGTTATTGCTTTTGCAGCGTTTACTGGTTCTGTAAAACGGCTGGTCTTGTCTCGATTTCCCCTAGTTAAGAAGTTTAGTTGGGATTAGCTGAGAAAAAATCTTTGGGGGGGGGGGGTTTGCTCAATGAAGCGCGCGACTGACGTGACTGCACATAGTTCACGTAGCCGTTATTTCGGTGAAAGTCACGTGACGATGTAGTTGGTATGGTAGTCAGTTCGAGCGTTAGGTCTTGTGATTGATCGAGACATTGGTTCATCCAGTGTAGTAATGAGCTGGTACATTGATGAGTAACTGAATCACGTGACCGTAGAACATGCCATTGATAACGCTTGGATTCGACAAGAGGGATCAAGAGGGTAAGACTTCTTTGTGACAGAGCTGTTAGCATTCTGAGATGGCCTAGAGCAAAGTGCTGTTTCGACATACGCCTACAAGGTCAAAGAGCCAGTGAGCCACTAAGTCCAAAGAGCAACGAGAGCCAATCGTGGAGTCTGAACTGTTATCACAAGCAAAGAGTCTGTAAGTCTTACACGGTGCTTAGCAGATAGTCCAGTCGTTATGGAACATTCTGTAGTTGTAGGAAGAAGATTTCAGTGTTTTGTCATGTTGATAGCTCACTTGTACGAGTACAGTTCTGTAATTTTTCTGGTTTTCTTTTTTCATCAACACCTGAGATCATTCTTGGCTTTCATAGACCTTATACTTGTGATTGAAGAAAACTATACAGGGCTATGATTCAGAGGCCATGTTATCAAGTCAGCTGTAAGGGACTATGACGACAATAAAACGATCATAATAGTCAAGCTGATTTATCATTGACGCGATTGTACTGTTATTAATACAGGGCTAGTATGTACTGAAGATGTAACCACTTTTGGTAACACTCAAGTTCATACTCTGGTTTATACTCTGGAGACCCCAAAACCCCTTTCACTATCACAGTCATTATGCTTCACTGACTATTGACTGGTAGATGCTGAAGTAAGTAAAACAGTTTTTTTTTTTTTTTTGATTCTAGGGAAATACAGTCACGTGACATCTCTAGCCCAAACCAATTCCGTCAACCACTGCTTATCCTATACGGCTTCCCGTCCGATCAGCCATAGTCAAGCACCAGAGAGCCCAGTTAGTATTGTAGTGGGAGACCATACGAGAATCCTGGGTGCTGCAATTCCTCCACCCGCCAAGCGGGTGGTCTTTCCTTTTGGTCTTTTGGTCTTGGTTGCATCTCTCGTCGGTTACATAAGCTGACTTTGGAGAGGCTGAACTTTGGAGAGGCTGAACTTTGGAGATAGTGATGGAAACAAAACGAAAAGATAAGAGTTGATTACAGACCGTTTAGAGAAATCGAATGGTGTACGTTTTGGCTTGATTCAAGCAGTTGTAGTCTTTTTGAATGGTGAGTATCGTTGCAGGGCTGGTAAGTACAAGGTAGGGCTGTTCAGAACTGAGTATAACAGCTAAGGTATCAAGTAATCCCAGCAAACTCGATGACTAGAGTATGCGCGGAATCAGGCTTGGTGATACAAGCAAATTGACACTTGTTGGGGAACAATCTCGTTTTCTGTGAGAGAGAGGTTGGTGTGGGGTTTTTTTTTTACCAGCTGAAGACAGAAGTTTAGACACCATTTTTCTCATAAGTAAAGATTCAGTAGCAAGAAAAAGACTGAGACAGCACTTCAATGAGCCACTCTAGTCAAAATCATTTTGATTCGTGCGGTTTCAGGAAATTCCCACATTCGGCGAAATCTCAGCACCCTGCATAATCTTTTTCATCGCAACTCAAAGTCAGGATTTGGAATGGAGACAGGAGGGGAGAAAGGGGGTTGAAAGTCACGTGAGCACCTAAGAGATCTATTCAAGTGATCGCAGAGGTCACGTGAAACACATCTATTGTTTTTCCAAACCTGTTCCTCAAAAACCAAGCATGTAAGCTTAATTCGGGGAGAAAGCGAGAAGACCAAAACCCGACCCAGTACCAACGCTAGAGACTTTCCCGCATTACCATCCGATCCAATTCCTCTCAAGCTCCATTTTGGTACCAATTACGCCTACAATGCCTCACGGTCAGTTTGTCCCACACACACATTCGAAGCAAGAGCTCATCTCTGTTCATGCACAGACGCATTGTCGGTAAGCGGACATCATCATAGCGCCGTTGCGTCTTCGCACCTGTGTTCAACTGTTCTTTTGAGCAATTTCACAAGCAGGGTGTTGAGTGTTGCTGTTGTATGTGATTTATTCAGTCTGTGTTTTTAGCAATAACAGCTTACACAAAAACTTCTGCAACTGTTCAGAACATTTGGTTGATCGTTGGTTGATAGACTCAGTAATTAACACACTTCAAGTTCAACTTTGCTTACATAATCTGGTTGCATCCATGTGAAACACGGATTTGCTTTTTCGATGTGCGCAGTCGAGAAAAAACCGTGCGTGCTGCAGGAGGCACAAGATGGAGATTGAGCTCGATTAGCGAGCCCACAAGCGTCGCACAAGCAACTCTTTAGGATTTTCTTCTTGGTCCTTTTCTTTTCCCAGCCCACATCAGCCCATAAATGGACTATGCAACGTAGCGCAGAGTCTGGATGGGGGATATAAAATGCCAGAAAAATGGCACAACTAAAAAAACTATACCATTGCAGAGCTCGTGTCACGCAAAACACGCTGGTGAACTCCGCTTTGTCATACAAGTTCTGGAACCCTGTCAAAACAGCTTCTCTTGCCGCAAGGTGCAGCTATACCGACGGAGATCAAAAAGCAAGCGTCTTTGCCCAGATCCGGGCCATCCGAGGAGCCAGCGGTGGTCTCCGTTTTCCTCCACAAAACGCGTCCAGCTGGAGACCAAAAGTAAGCAGATCAGGCCACTGGTGGGGTGATCTGTACTGGAGCAGGTACGAGTACGAGTTCCATGTGAAAGGGCTATCTAGAGGTATCTGACTGTTTTAATACTCACGTGTTCTCGTTGAATAATCACTGTAGGAGTGTCCTACATACACCATATACTACTACAGCACCATCTGAACACTGTTGAAGTATCGTACTGATGACTTGATCAACAATGTCTTGCAAGCTGATACAAGACGCGTATCGTTTCTCCGAGGCTGCATGGGTCGTTTCTTTTGCGCATGTAAGGCAACCCTCTGGCGCTGTAGATCTGGAGTTTCGACAGTTCTTGAAGCAGCACCAGTCCACAAGAGGAAATTGAGCAGTACGAGAACGGTACTGGCACATACGAGCACTTTACTTGAAGCTGCAAAAAAGAAGCTACAAAAGCAGTTTGACGATCAGTTGAGAGAGTTGAACGTGTCTATTTGAAGTTTTTGTGATGAGTTGAGAGAGTTGAATGTGTCCATTTGAAGTTCTTTTTTTTTTTTTTTTTTTTTTTTTTTTTTTTTTTTTTTTTTTTTTTTTTTTTTTTTTTTTTTTTTTTTTTTTTTTTTTTTTTTTTTTTTTTTTTTTTTTTTTTTTTTTTTTTTTTTTTTTTTTTTTTTTTTTTTTTTTTTTTTTTTTTTTTTTTTTTTTTTTTTTTTTTTTTTTTTTTTTTTTTTTTTTTTTTTTTTTTTTTTTTTTTTTTTTTTTTTTTTTTTTTTTTTTTTTTTTTTTTTTTTTTTTTTTTTTTTTTTTTTTTTTTTTTTTTTTTTTTTTTTTTTTTTTTTTTTTTTTTTTTTTTTTTTTTTTTTTTTTTTTTTTTTTTTTTTTTTTTTTTTTTTTTTTTTTTTTTTTTTTTTTTTTTTTTTTTTTTTTTTTTTTTTTTTTTTTTTTTTTTTTTTTTTTTTTTTTTTTTTTTTTTTTTTTTTTTTTTTTTTTTTTTTTTTTTTTTTTTTTTTTTTTTTTTTTTTTTTTTTTTTTTTTTTTTTTTTTTTTTTTTTTTTTTTTTTTTTTTTTTTTTTTTTTTTTTTTTTTTTTTTTTTTTTTTTTTTTTTTTTTTTTTTTTTTTTTTTTTTTTTTTTTTTTTTTTTTTTTTTTTTTTTTTTTTTTTTTTTTTTTTTTTTTTTTTTTTTTTTTTTTTTTTTTTTTTTTTTTTTTTTTTTTTTTTTTTTTTTTTTTTTTTTTTTTTTTTTTTTTTTTTTTTTTTTTTTTTTTTTTTTTTTTTTTTTTTTTTTTTTTTTTTTTTTTTTTTTTTTTTTTTTTTTTTTTTTTTTTTTTTTTTTTTTTTTTTTTTTTTTTTTTTTTTTTTTTTTTTTTTTTTTTTTTTTTTTTTTTTTTTTTTTTTTTTTTTTTTTTTTTTTTTTTTTTTTGAAAAGCAGTCGTTTCATAAAAAAACCCAGCCCGTTTTCTGGCTCGACAAAAGTGCTATCAAAACAATCATTGACAGTAGACGATTCGAACTGTTTACTTCTCTTAACCATACCAAGTATACCGCGCCAGCTACAAGACTTTCCAGGCGCTTCACATTCCAGAAGCAATCTTCAAACACCCTAAAGACGCACTAACACGTCGGTCAATAGCGTGGATCCGCTCGCTAAACGGTAGGCTGGCAACCGCCAGAGCTTCCCCCTGTTAGAACACGGCACCGTGAGTCAGACGGTCCAAACAAGTGTCACAGTGCAGTAGTGTATTGGGAAGGTCTGTAGAAGGATGCTGTGGGTGGAATACTGTACATACCCGATGGTGTCTTTTACTGAAGCAATAGTTGCAATATAAGTACAACCCTTCATAATACAGCCCGTCATAATACAGCCCTTCATAATACAGCCCTTCATGATACAATCCACCAAAGACACCCCCCAATCCTCCTAGTCCACCATTCCAGCCAATAGTCGCTCCACCAAACTCAGGGGAACTGAAGCGAGCAGCGAACACCCTGTCGGAGAGCTAGTGGCTAGTGTCGGACGTACACCCTGGTAGCGGTGAGGTTTAGAAGGTCTTTTAGAGAGGTTAAGGCGCTACCTGTGGTGCTACGTACTGTTACTGCTAGCAGTTGAAAGACATTGTAGAACTGTCAAAGGGTCGTTAGCGTGGTGTCAAGCGTCAAGACTCGCGTGAGAAGTTACTAGTAGTATGAGCTTGGGTTTTGTGGGGTGAAAAAGGTCTACAGTACTTGTACAGTAGGTGTATTTCGTCATCACAATAATTCAGCTACTGTAGTAGAATATTGATTGTTGCCCAGTGGAGATGCCCAGTGGATCGACTCAACAGAGCGTAGTGGTATAGCACTGTACAGTACTCTGTTATAGGCTGTAATACAGGCTCTCCAGGACAACACCACAGCCATTATTATCAAGCTATCCTTTATCGTTCAATCAAATACGTTCATTACCCTCACAATGAACACCGTTCCACTATCCGTTCCTAATCCGTTCCTAATCCGTTTCTAATCCGTTCCTAATCCGTTCCTATTCCATTCCACTAAGCCATTCCAGACTGTTAACCGCGGTACCCCGCCGGTCCAGCTTTTGCATGGATTGGAGCTGTCACTCGACCGACTGAAATTTGGTCTTCAATTTGGTCTTCAATTTGGTCTTCGTTCACACGGCCACCAGAAGCACCCTAGTCTACCGCACAATGGCCTGCGCTCCCTGGCAATTGCTCCCTACCCCTCGTGGGCTAACCGCTCGGCCCTCGTTATTGTGCTTGGCTGTCTAGAGCGTGCTAAGGGGAGGGGTTATTTGGGCTAAGACGTACGTGAAGCTACCAGGAGCTACAGTCCCTTCTAGTGGTGTCTGAGATGGAGAGAATAGGTGTGGACAAAGTGTGGGGTTGGCAAAGGAGGGGATATAGGAGGTGACGTCAGCAGTGCAGAGCTATGGTCTGTGCCTAGATCTTGCAGATGGATCGAACGAGTACCTGACCAAAGTGTGTATGACGTACTTCACTACACTTGCTCCATCCACTCGTACACCTCTCTATGGACCCTGCAGAGAATACTTGTACTTGTACTGTACAGTGTAGTTGTAAATATTTTTTTCCCTTTGCTTCACCCTGCTAGAACCGCCGCATGTTACCGCTGTAGGCAATTGCTGGCTTGCCAGCCATTGTGCGCTTAGCGCTGGGGCCGTCGGTCGACTATACGGAGACCGTCTCAGACCATGGGCAAGTTCAGAACGTGGCTTGGGTCCAAACGAGCTTCTAGTTGAATGTTGGGTGGAGGTGAGTAGGCGGAGGATTGAGGCATTACGAGTTCTGATTGAGGCGTTGTCATCTTATACCGTACGGTATAGACATCAGCTATCGAGGAGAACGTGGAGAAGATGTATAGTCTTCATTTATAGCACGTGGTGAGTGATGTACTGGTACGTACTTGTAGATGTGAGGATTGATGAGGAGAATCAGGATGGTTAATCAAACACGGCAAGAGCTCCTAGTCATACAGCAAACGTCTACCAACATCAGACAATGGCCATGTTGTACAATTGACGTCTGCAATAAACAATAACCGTTCCAGCAACACGGTTCACCCTTTTCCACCACCATTTTCCACCACCCTTTTCCACCACTCTTTTCCACCACTTGCGCCCTTTATTTTTCCCCCCTTTTTTTTCCACCATTTTTTCGTGTCGCTGGTTAGCCCTAGACTAGCAGAATAGCCCCAGACTAGCTCGGGTCAGCCCACTAATTAGCACCCAGTCGTCCTCGGAGGCGGGATATTATGGACCGGGCTAGCGAGAGCGGTAGCTCGGGGCACGCGAAGGTCTGATGCCAGTGTCTCAGCCCGCAATAGGGGGTCGCGCTAGCGGGGGGGGACTACGGGGTCGGCGTTTGGCGACGTGTTTTGCTCCGTTCCCGGGGCTCAATTGGGATGGAGAGACGACTGAAATGATGAGCGCAAGCCGGTGAACACGTTAGTGAAGTTCCCGTCTGATTCTGAGCACAGACACCGGCGATATCCGCGTTTCCCTCCCTCAAACCCTTTACCTGCCCTCCCAATGTAACACGAAACACGACAAACAAAAGAAACGACGACAAACGACAAACAGTAATAGGGGCTGGGGCGGAGCGACGTAGCACGATAGCACGATACTTAGCACCAGGAACATTGTCCAACTGATTGCGTCTTCTGATTGCGTCTTCTGATTGCGTCTTCTGATTGCGTCTTCCAAGCCCGTCCTTCTGATTCCGTCATAGACACTACCACTACCCTGACACTGCCACGTATCATACCTCCACACCCCGGGCACGCTATCTATCTGACTATCTCAAACGCTGGCCGCTTACGGCAGACGTGTGCGAACATTGTTTTTTTTTTTTTTTTTAAGCAACCATCCAAAACCAAAACACAAAGACGACGCGATAAAAGAAGCCCCAGCTATCAAAGGCAGCCCTGTCGGCGGTCGCACGTGACTTTACGTTTCCCCAATGACTCCAGAGAGACTCCAAAGACTCCAGACTGACCCTGTCTGCACATCTGTCGATCTGGCGATCTGAGGTTTCATGTGACAATTGGTTTTGGAACGGGCTGCAACGGCCGAGGCAGGGGCGGTACAACCGTCCAAAGTAGATGATTCGCACCGGCTCGGGTCGGAGAATCGATTGGAAGTGTTTCTGTCGCGATCGGACGAGTTTC
>ULGY01000009.1:196647-216055 GCA_900519085.1 Yarrowia deformans | reverse complement strand
AAAAAAAAAAAAAAAACACGTTCGTAACAAACACTGTTCAACAGCCAAAACTGAAGCTAGCAACAATCTGAAAACTGGAATCAACTCCTGACACCTCAGCCATCTCACCGAACCACTTGGCACCATTACAGCACATCGTTTACACCCTCTAAACCGCACGTTTATTTTTGTCGTGGGGGCTATGTGGGGGCTCAACTTTATTTGGCGATGCGGTTAATACATTTGAGACGGACCAAACGAACGCTACAGGTGTGCCAGGCTCAATCTGAGAAGTGCAATCGACTCCCCGGATGCCTCTGATTCCATTGATATATGAAACTCTTCCATTGATCTTTTATTCGTAGAGTAAAAGATTTTCTACGGGTTTTCCTGTTTTTTATTTTTTTACGCCGCAGCAATATTCAAGGCTGTGAAACATTACACCGCCTGAAAAAATGTATACAAACACTTTCACCGATCTATTAATATCCATGGCTGAGTCCAACGACGATTTTCTTTTCCCGCCAATTACTAATTCAGGAAAGCACGTGATCAGAGAAAACACGTGATCAGAAAAACACGTGATCAGAGAAAACGTAGTGAAACCGTAGAAAAAGAGGCAAGTCTTTGACTGATCTGAACAACTACAATAGATCTGATCTGAATGACTAAAATAAATCTGGTCCGTATAAAATCAATCTCTAGAAAACAGACAAAAAAATACCAAAAAAAATCCCCACCCCCGTATCTAGCCTATCTGTGCTGCTTAATCTCAAACTCGTCGTTCTTAAGCCTTGAATCTCGCTTTTTCCCGGCGAATATGATTGTGGCTGTAAGATGCTCCGGCTGCATGCGTGCATGCATGATTTTTAAAATAAGGTTACACAATGCCTACTTCTGAAACAGCAACATGCAGCACGGAGGTTAATAAGTTGCGGACTCCGGAGTTTGTGTTTTTTTCAGTGCAGATATTTGCAGTGGAACGTGTCGTATTTTGGGCCGATTTTGAGAGGTTGGGCTGACTAATCATCCCCAAAAAAGTTTTGCACTCACCAAACACGGCTGACTAAGCATCATACATCACGTGACGTACTGCGATGGCGTGACATGTGGTCTCCTCCACATTCTCCCAACCGAGCTTAACCTTATATCTTATAACTCTAAACGACACGTGAAGAATGCACGGAAGCGTGTTGCACATTTGCATGGACAATGCTGCATTCATGCACATATGCACGTGTATGCGAAAACGCCCGGGTCCGAGCTTTAGAGCGGCGCCATGTCATGCGCGATATTGGAAGACACCAGCCTGGTCGAGCGAGAAAAGAAAAAAAAAAAAAACGTGTTGCAGGTGAACGCAGATGGTGTGTTTTACGATGATTTTGTTGCCATTTATGAGGGCTTGTAAAATCGTGGAAAATCGTAGAAAATCGTGGAAAAACATAAGAACAGTCCAGTCGTCTAGAAAACAGCCTAACTCAAATAGTACTCGTGGATAACCTCGGTTTTGCCTTGTACAGTGTGTAATAATCCTGTCTCAACTGTTCTGTCTCAACTGTGTCAAACGTCAACTGTTTTTTTCTTCGTCTTTTGGGTGTCCAATAGCAAGTCGAGAAACGCGGTGAAACTTGGACTGGTTTTTTTTTTTCACGGGATCTGCATGGAACGCTTTTTTGCACCAGCCATGGAGAATAGAAGAGGTTCTGACCAATGCAACAAGCACATAGTGTAGGTACGGTATGTGGTAATTATGTACAGTACCGGTAGTATCGAATTACAGTAGTTTGCGTGGTACTAGATCTACCAGGTACAAGTGTTGGATCGGTACTACAAGTAGTGTAATTGTCGTTAGTTGCTGTAATGTGCCTGTAGTCAGTCGCAGTTGTCGGTTGAGTGAAAATTTTGCTGTCTTACTGTCTTGCTCCATACTCCGTGGACTTCCCCTCAAACGTTCAAGCGCCCAACTGTTCCAGCTTGTGATTGTCTCCGAGTGCATCTGAGATTCGCGCCAATGCTTCTGAGATTCATCTGTTGCTTCGCTCATGCGTTCACTTGGGTTGTAGGCTTTGCAGACTTTGGTCTTGCAGACATTGGTCGGCAACCGAAGTTTCAACCGGTTTTACCGTAGACCTACCTGCCTTCAGAAAGGCAAAGCGAAAAGGTCGCGAAGCGTTAGACGCGTATGGTTCGAGATGCGAGTTCTGTGTTTCGGTTTTTCGGGTTTCGGAGTCAGCCCAAAATAGCACGGTGCGGTACTCCGGGTCGCATACAGCGTTTGCCATGGTGATAGATTGAAGTTTGAGGGACGTTGAGTGACGTGGGTGAGAGGGATACGTGGCTAGAGGGGCGGCCAAAGTGACGGAAAACATGTCCTGATTGGGGTGGAAGAATGGGAGCAGAAATTGACGCAAAAATTGTCGTGAAAATTGACATCAAGGAGGACGTCAAAAGAACGACAAAACCGGGGCTTGTTTTTGCCGCGTTTTGGCGCATTTTGCCACATCCCGTCAATGTGCACAGCTCCGAATCCGTGTTCCCAATCCGAGCTCATGTCCGTCTGTGCCTGCGAGCAAATAGGCGGCCTGGTTGTAGCAGACTGAAAAGAGGTCTACGTGAGACGTACGACGTAAAACACGACAAGGGTGTTTGTTGAGCGAGGCGTTGGAGACTGCCCTTGTAAGCAGGTGTTGTAAGCTGCCCTAGTCGTTCTGTGCTGTACTCTGCTGTTGTAAGCTGCTTTACAAGGCTTCCTGCTCTATTCACTCTGTTTCGT
This sequence comes from Yarrowia deformans, assembly GCA_900519085.1. NCBI lineage: Eukaryota > Fungi > Ascomycota > Dipodascomycetes > Dipodascales > Yarrowia > Yarrowia deformans. The sequence continues at coordinate 213,303 of ULGY01000009.1, read as the reverse complement.
ACCCTGTCAGTGGTCTAAACGAACCGGTACTTTTAGCGCGGGACTGTTAAGCGAGTAGCAAGGTACGACGCGCTAATGGGCTGGGCTGAGTAGTGGGTTTTGTCAGTGGTAGCAAGTGTGCTGTGGTTGGTGTGCTGTGGTTGGTGAGGTGGTGTTTTGGGGCACATGTTTTGGTACGCACGAGAAATTCGGTTGGTCCAAAATGGGCGATTGTGTACACGTACCTGTTTAGTGGTATCGAGGGTTGGTATTTGACGACTGCTAACGTTCGTTTCATTTCTTCTAACATCGCCACTCGATGGTGTAGCGATAGCTTAACCTATAGTGATGGGGTTGTTGCACCAGAGGGTATTGAGATGAGACATGATCTTGCAAGAGAAACCATTACAACTACGCTCAAAACACCATTCGTACAACGGGCAACAAACACATTCGATCGTTAGCTCTTCTTCGACACGATTCTGTGAGTTCACGACTTCTAGCCTAGACTATTCCCTACAGCACAGACTCAGATGGTAAGATACCATAGGTTCGACAGACACAGTAATGATACCTCAGACGAGACCAAACGCAGTAGCAATGTCAGGTATGAGGTCAGAAACCCGGTCAGACACCCCTTGGTCTTTCTGAGTGTCTTGGGCGTCAGTGGAAAGCCCAGTAGGACTCATACTGTACTATCTACCAAGGCAGGCGTTACAGATGGTGAGTAGCTGACATTGAGTGATTCCCAGAATTAGTGATTACTGACTGTCTTCTCAGCGTCAAGCTGGATAGGTATCACTGGACACCATGGAAGAAGTACCTCCATTGGAAGGAGTATATGGAAGGTGGTGTGGTGTTAGTCAGGTGCTTGGTTGGATCGACAACATGGCTCTGTGGCAGAGGTTGCACCAACATAACAGCGTCACGTGACCAGTCATCTAGGCGCTGCTATCCAATATCCTTCACTATGAGATGAGATTCTGCTTCAGGCGACTACTGTACCTCAGTGTCCTTCTTTTCTGCTGAAATCAACAAACCATTCAAAAGTCGGACAAACTCCAGCTGCGAGAATAACCTGCAAACTCCTAGAACTCGACAGCTTGGACATTTCCTCGCTGATTCGATTGGCATAGTAGTCCCTGGCGGCTGTCAAATACACCCTCTTCCATCTCAGGGCTAGGTGGATATCTGGGCCACAATCACAACTCCCGAGGCTCTCTTCAAATCCAAGGGCTTTCGCTCATCGTAAAAATGGAACACCAGGGCCTCAATCCATTCCACAGGGTATCTCAGTCTAAGAGTGGAGGTGGTTGCTTCGGACATTTCACTCCCCAGCATGGAACCAGAGAGTGGACCATGCTCTGTATAGCAGAAGATTGTGAAAAAAGGGAGGAGGTGTTGACAGTGGGAAAAAGTTCTTCATCTTGACTGGATCCTCGAAATTCGTCCTACTCTCGAGTATACAGCCTAGCTTGTCTTTGAACGGAACTATGACCACATCACTTTCAACTACGAATATCCAGATGGGGTTAGAAGGCAAAAGGGATGGGAAGCCTTCAACGAGCTCACCAGATTCTCCGTTAAGGCTGAAAAATACGTACTTGCCGACTACAGTACTGCAGCTATTCCCTTTTAATCTTTCCCTATGTGTCACAATGAACGTACCTGTTGCTTCCAGGTATTCATGACGAGCTCTTTGACTTCTTCATCAGTGCAATTTCTCCACCACCGTAATCTCGCCTGATCTGATGAACTCTGTCGACTACAAGTGTGTAGCTATATACCACGAATCTGTTATCTCACCGATTGGGTGTCTTGGCTTAGTTTCAGGACTGGAAGCTCTCACACCTACCGTCTAGTGATCCTCTTCTCTCATCTGATTAATCACCTGATCCGTTTCAGTCCAGTTGTAAATCCTGGGCAACGTCACATCATACAACAGCCATATTCCTCTAGCTACTTGTATCTATAGTATACCTTCCGTCTCCGCTACAAGGATCGGAACTAAACTAGATCTCCAGCCGGTTGCGAATTCTTTGTCGAAGTACGTCCTCGAGTTGACGTTTACGAATTGACGAAAGAGACGACGAATGATACGACGAAAGAGACACGAATTTCTTCTGGCAGTTCACATGGTTAGACGTTGACGTCAGCGCGAAAATGTCAGAGCAAAAATGTCAGAGCAAAACTGTCAGAGCGTAGACGTCAACGCAGACGTCAAAACTTCACCACGTAAACGTCAGAATCCTACCATCCTCGGAAATGGTTCCAGTCTAGTTCTGCCCGATCCAGCGTGAAAATTATTTGCGCACCTGAAACGGATGGCACGTGTCAGGGGTGCGTCGTGTGGACTTACGGAGACATGTTTCCGCGACTCTGGACTTTGCGTGGAAATATTTTTTTGGCGGAAATTAGTCCCCCGTTGGTCTGGACTGATGTGGGGAAAAAACAAACCCAGCCAAGAGTTGATCATCCTGGGGTTGCATCAACACGACTGTCCAATCAGGTCGTTGATCGGTCGTCACACCTACCACCTCCGTGGAACGTTTAGTCCGTCTTTCGACTGGGTCTTCCGACTCGGTCGTTGGACCTCTTTTTACGTCGTTGGACCTCTTTTGTCGCCTGACAGGATGACTCGTTTTGACCGACTGTTCTGCAAGGTACGGTCTGTCTACGCCAACACCGATCGACACCGATCATGCACTCCATTCGGGTCAAACCAGGCCAGCCTCGAAAATATTTTCCCGCGTTTTTATATTTGCGGACTATTGAGCCGAAGACGGAGGATATTATGTCAGAGTGAAGTGGTGTTGTGGTGTTGTGTTGTCGAGGAGTGAAATAATTTGTCGTCATAATAAAGTCGTCATAATATTATCGCCACACTGAAATTTTAAAGTCGTCGTAACATACATGTACGCTACAAGAACGATACCAGAACGCTACACCCGGGTATGGCTTGTCGTACTTATCTGGCTTGTCTCAGTTGTCTTCTAGCCTCCGTATGCCCAGCTTTGAAATAATAACATGTCGATAATATCGCCGATATCGCCACCCACGGCAGATCACACTGGAATGGGGCAAAGGGAGCCAAACGCAAAGGGCTCCGGAAACGGCCTGAGCGCCAATACGCCGATACGCCGATACGGCCCTACGTGAGCGGTGACGTGGTTGTGGTGGTTCGTAGTGACGTGTTTGTGAGACATGTCGTGAGACAGAAGACGACAGAAGAGACAGACCCAACAGGCACAACCGACAAACACGTCCACAGATACCCGTACTTGTCCAGTGACAGGAATGTGGTATTTGGTTGAAGTCCTCATGGCCATACTGTAATATGAAACGCCGACGATTGTTTCCACATTGCTTTTACCCCTTATCCTCACTCTTTTCCTCACTGTTATCCACACTCTTATCCGCACCCTTATCCACACCTACCACCCCCTTATCCTTGTTTGCTATCTGTTGTTCTGCTATCTGTCTTATTCTTTCTGCCACAACGCGTGGACCTAATGCGGGAGCGACTCACGCTGAATTATGTCACCCGTCACAGATACGTCACCCGTCAGAAAATAGCAACCACTGCGCGCAAGCCACGTGGAGTGGAGACGGTTTGACAGCCGGTTGCAGCCAACAAGGGAGGGTAGAGCAAGTGTTGTTGAAGTGTGGGCTGCTTGGCGGAAAAAAACACGCCAAACGTCCGGACGCGTTTTAGACTGGATGGAGGCGTCGGAGAATCGGAGAACAGGGGTAGAAGACCGGAGATGGTGTCATTGTCGGATTGTGTTTGGTTGTGTTCAGGTCGAGGTTTTAGAATAAAGATTGGGGGTGGTGATAAGAGTTCTACAAGCTACAAGTACAAGAAGCAATATACTCATTCTGAGGTCTTCGTAAATAGCAGTAAAGTCGTCGTTAATTCGCTGTAAAGATCGCACAAAATCGATCCGAAGATCAAAAACAGATCTAACCAATACTTCAGAGCACAGATACCCCACCAAGACCACCTACAGATATCTCCACCCAGACAGTGGCTGCTCCAGGGGTGATGGAGGGGAAAAGAAGGTCTGTAAAGTGGGCAGAAACAGACAAGGGGTGGCGGCACGGAGTCGGAGGAGAGGGAGAAGCCGATGTAGATCATGTTCAACGCGTTTGCAAAGTCTCAGCAGTTCTCAGAACGTCTCAGGGTTCAACATGGAGGTTTTGCCGGGGTGCATAATTTGATTTCTTCACACCAAACTCGATCTAGCCGCTAAAACAACTCAAAGACAACCACCATCATCCTCGAAACCTCCTCTTTCGATTGATACAACTCTAACCCCGATCGGAGCAAAATTCTGAAAAATCACTTCTCACATCCCGCAGCCAAAAATGAGCTCCAAAACTCATCTTTGGGCGTCTGGTGTAGTTGGTTATCACATGCGCTTAGCATGCGCGAGGTCCCCGGTTCGATTCCGGTGTCGTCCATTTTTGTCACGTGAGCATTTGCGTGGTTGTATTTTTGCATCCCTGCTTAGTAATATGCAAAGTTCTCGGAAAGTGGTCGGAATGGGATGGATTTTTGAACACGTGGTAAACTGATCATGAAGATTCGAATGAAATAATCCGGTTCTGTGTCAGATGTCTGTATCGCGTTTTATCGGTCTGTTCTCGACTCTGTGTTCCAATCGAAATTTAAGCTATTGTCGGATTTCTGGACAAAATTACTTTGGTTTATTCATTCATTTATTAACAATCAACTAAACTACAGACACACATTTTAAAAAACGATAGTAACATGGGAATGGAGTCATCTAAGTATTAACAAACTCGCTGAGGGTGGCTCGAATAGTACAGTGTGCTGGACAAATTGTCTATCAAGTTTGAGAGTGAATTAAAGGAATATTTTGAAGATTATTCGTACAGTATTATGAGCCATTCGAATCAGAAGAGAGTAGAGTGGCACCATTATTGGCAGCTTCTATAATACTTGTATAAGTCCCGTAGACTACTGTCGACTGACGGCACTGTTGTTTTACTTGCCGTTCGTTTTACTTGGGGCTGACAAGGGACAGTGTGAGTTTCTCCATTGGCGTCAACAGAAGAGACAGGGGTGGCGTTGTCTTGATTTCATCAGATTTAGTGCTTGTCATAGGGCTGTCAATTGAGTGTGGCACTGGAGCTGCAACAGAATCGTTGGCAGTGTCTGTTAGAGCTATCACGAACACTGGAAGAAGAGTTATGAGAAGGAGGAGTAGGAGCTGGTTGAAGAATCAGAGGGTGGATACTGAGAAGCAGCTAGAGACGCATCACGAGTCCCAGCAATAGGTGTTTTTACAAGAGTAGGGGAATTATCATGAGTACAAAAGGTGTCTACACCATCAACCCACGATAGCCCTGTCCTGAAAAGCCGAGTTGTTTTTGAGAGTCTTGGAAACGCCAGAGTCAATTGCTATCGCAGTTTCCCTTAAAATTGTCAGCAATACAGCAGTTTTTTTGATGTCTTCCTTGGCTTCGTTATTTGAGGGTGATAGGGAGGGTTTCTTGGACTGGCAAATCTGCTCCTGAAGAGTCTGAATCTGAGTCAGGGGCTTTTCAGTGTGCCGAAATCCCTTGAACAGTCACGGAATCAGTGCTGGTGTGATTGAAAGCATCGAGTTAGCCACATAAGCTCTGGCAAGTCGTTCTGATGACTCGGCTGAGACCATTTTTGGAAAGGACAGTATGGAGCCTCAGTGAAAAAGTCGATCCTGGGATTGTCCAGGCATCATCCCTAAAACCTCAATTACGTCATGGGCTTCGTTTAGATCATCATAGTTGACCACAGACTTGGTGCTCCTAGCTGAGTTGATATCGATAGCATTGCTAGATTTCTGTTACCTTTGAAACTGGCCTCATGGTACTTTTGATAAAATTGGGGTGTCCTTAGGATTGGAAGAACTTTTAATTGTAATTCTGAGGACTCAAACTGCTGAGTTCCAGAGTATTGCTGAGGATTGTACTCGTTGAAGATTCCTATGGTATAACAGTTGGTTTATTGTGATACTTACTCTGATAGCTTTGAAGAGTATCTACTAAGGGGACCTCACTTATCTCTCCTTGATCTCATTTTGTAAGCAACCAGCCTAGATGTCACGTGTTTGACGACCTCTAGGCTCGAATTTGACACTGATTATAGGTAGTACCGCTCGTAGTATTGTACTCAGCGCTCTCTGCTAAATTGAACCATACAAAAACATTCTCGTCCGTATGTATAGATAGCGCTTTGTCGTTGTAAACTATAGATGATTCATGATCTCTTGAACAAAAACTTGCTATTAAAACGGGTGACACAAAATATATCATTCGAATGGGCTGGATCTGCCGTTTCCGTCTATGTAATAATCTCAACCTGTTGCAGTACAACGGTTTGTAGATCCGTTTGTTTTCGCACTTTGATAATTATAGCGAAGTTGCTCAACTGGACTTGTTTCATAACTAGCAGAGAAGAGCGAGACTTCGAAGAGGAGTTTTATGTGACATTGTATAAGCAGTTGTAAAAAGGTCTCAGTCGTTTCTGACCATTCTGGCGGTTTTTTGGTCATGGCATCAGAATCAGAATTATGCACCCAGAAACGGCTTCACATAGTTAGTATAACTAGCCATCCTTGGAAAGTTATTTCATTCCCACTTTCAAAATTCGTCTCAAGTGAGACGCGATGATACGGAATTTGTACTTGTACATTCTACAAGAACTTATAGTACGAACCCCAGTGCTACATCTGTGGCTTGTTGGTCTTTATCTCAAAGCCACCCCTCTACAGTCAAGCTATAATAACCAATAGATACTGAGTTCTCCGGGGTGTCAATAAAACATTATAGAAGGCTGAGACAGCGATTTATGTAACATCAGGGCCGTTCCTGGTTTATATTTATAAGCCGTGCCTGAAGGTGTGACAGTATACATCAAGTATAGAACCAGGCACAGACGTTAGCGCAGCTCATGGACCTGTTCACAGACAACCAAATAAACCCTGCTGCATCGACCTAACCATTAAGTTGGTGCTAATTTAGTCCGGTAGCAATCAAATATTGGTCCAGTCGTGTTATTCCAGGCTAGTGACAAACTGTATCCAAGTCTTCAAACCACATATCCATCCATATCCATCCATAGACTTAGTATTCCATCTCTATTGCACTAGGGGTGTTTCTGACGGAGGAATACTGGAACGGTCTGTTGATATGATAGAAACAAAGTGGACCAATGAATATCGATGTGACACTGTCTTCTGTTATTGGAGTCTTCTCTTTTACCTTGGAGTCTTCTCTTTTAAACCTTGGGGTGCTCCGTACAGTATTGCCAAAAGCCAACCTTCTGTCACCGTCCAAACCCGCTCATATCGACTAAAACCAGCCTCACCATCCTGTCATCGCCGCTTCGTCTCGTTTCGGGCAATTTCGCATTTTTAGACACATAGCCGATACATGAAATCTGCAGGGATTTGCCCTTTTGCCCTTTTGACAGCCGTTACGAGCGCGCGTGATTTTTGGATTTTTGGCTTGATTAACGTTTAGTCGGTTTTTTAAGCGAGCAATAATTGGAGAGAGACTGGTTCAGCACGGTTCTGTGACGGTATGAGCCACTAGTTTGGCATCTCAGTTTGTAGCTAAGGCTTTCGCGAGTCCACCAAACCACTCCCCGTCCCCCTAGCACGTCTACAGCCCAAACTATCGTGTCTTAAACAAAAACTATGTATGTACAATGGTGATCTACAATGCACGAGTACTGTACACTGCACGCCTTGTCTTGAATCATCAACACCAATTTCTACCATCTACACCTTTCTCCATGTTGATGCTGGCGCCGCAAAAAGGTATAGTGAACGCTCCCAAAAAGCGTTCACTATACCAGACTCTCAACAAAAAGGAACATGTCGCGTCCACCCCAACCAAGAGAAAAACCCAGTACACGATACGACCAGTGTCGATGCAAAAGATTCTGGGACTGACGCACAAAAAGCTCGAGCTGCTCAAGTTCTACGTGTCCAACGCCTCGCCCATGCTGGTGCACGTTTCGGGCAAAAAAAACGCCTCCTGGATGAAATCGTCGGTCCAGCTGGTCAAAAAAAGCCCAGCCCTGACAGCAGCCTGTCTAACCTTCTCGCAAATGATGCTCTACAACCTGCGAAACGAGTACCGGTACATGTTGCAGGGCAACGTGGCGCATAGCAAGCGTCTGGGGGTTCCGAAATCGCAAAAAATCGTGGGATACGTGCCTCTGAGCAACAGACAGGAGGAGACTCTGCTGGTCATGTTTACAGAAGCACTAGCAAAGCTCAGACACGAACTGCTCACCCTCGATACCACCCACAACTACAACTGTGTGCTCATAGCCTGTGTCATGGTGTCCATGTGTGCCAAAGCGTTAGTCATGATTCCTCTGCTGAGTTTTGACAATGGTGACAATCATGGGGCTGACATTTTCGGGATTCTTCGTATTACACGAGATGTTCTCACACTCTACATGGGTCAGGAAGTTTCCAATGGTGCAGCAGCTCCTCTACCAAGCAAACACTACCTGCCACGTGACGATTTATTGTGGCAGATTCCAGATCTGGTGAGATACGACACCAAGCTGAAAACGAGTTTGGCCAGGGAAATCCATACAATGACAGAGTTGTACTCGATGGACTTGGAGGGCCAGAGTTCGGCGCATTTGACAGCATGGAGTATATACTGGCATCCTGATTTTTTGGCCTACGTCAGAGCTAAGAATCCCTATGCTCTGCTACTCATTTGTTTCTACTGTGCCTACGTACATAGATACCATGGGTTGTGGTGGTGGAAGGACAGGTTGCAGTACGATCTTCAGGAGATTATTGATCAGTTGCCAAGAGGGTTGAAGGAGAAGGCGTGGTGGCCCATGTGGGAGGTGTTGAATTTCAACTATGATCATGCGGTTGAGATGGGGGTGGCTCTGTAGGGAAACGAGTGGCCGTGGGTCAAGAGTGGACAACAACAGGCTGGTGTTTATTGACAGCAAGCTGTTGTGGACAACAAGCTGTTCTTGTGGACAACAAGCAGCTGTTCTTGTGAACAACAAGCTGTTCTTGTGAACAACAAGCTGTTCTTGTGAACAACAAGCTGTTCTTGTGAACAACAAGATGTTCTTGACAAAAACAAGCCGTTCCTGTGGACAACAAGCTGCTGTTCTTGTGGACAAGCAATTATTTATTGAATCGATATTATATTACTGTAATGACAGAGCCTGATTCGAATCTACTCGAACACTACAGAAAGCAGCCAAGAGTCGATATGAGATCAAGACAAGGGCTTACCGGGAGAATCCAGAACTATTCGGCCGAAAGGTGTTGTAGCCGAGAAGACAAAAGAGTCGAAACCTGGGGCATGTGTAAGGAGAGCTACAGTGAACGATCGAGAACAAAGATTCTTACCGTGAGCAAAGCAGAAGCTGATGAGTAGCTGATACGAGAGCAACATGTTTAGCATTCAATTAGCTGCTTTTGGCTACTAGTAGTGCCCATTTCCGATCAGCTCGTGCTCACTCCAAGGATAGGTGATTGAGAGTTGAGAGCTTTGACCTCAATTAATGGGTTACTGGCTGGACTGAGGAACTTCGGTGATTTGAAGTTGCTCTACGAGAATGTAACCAGTTGAAGAACTTCTCAGGTTTACTCTCTAGTATTGTACAGTAAGGCAGACATTCATTCCGAGTCTAAGAATGCAGGCATTCGTTTCAAGACAACCACTAATTCCCAAGTTCCGAAGCATCTCGAGACATCAACTTCCCAGTTCCATTTCAAGACACCAACAATCAAGCCACAAACAATCGAGCCACCAACAATTCCCAAAGTTCCCGAAACAGCGCCCTTGGCGAATTCGCTTGTTGTGTAGTCTACTGTACTGTGCCCAAAGCTCTCACAAGCCTGGTACAATACCAGTTAGGCCTTTGCAGGCTCCACCCGACCTGAGTTCAATAGCAGTCGGATCTTCTCACGTGTTGATGTCCGATAGATCACGGGATCTGGACAAAAGCCGGGCTGTCTGTGTTTGTACGTCATGATGCACTGCAAAACGTCGCACCATTAATAGCGCTACTGTAGCGCAGTACTGTAACAACCCTGGTCCAATAAATGTGTCAGCTAAAAAAAGAAATGATCTTGGGACGAAGCAAAGGAAGGTTAGTTGTTCCGTTCTGTGCTGTGCTCTTCGAGTAACCGAGCATCGTTCTAGCACCGATCCCTCTCTTTACATTATCTACAAGTTCCCCTCAACTATCTACGTACGACATACCAACAGGTTCACCACCCCTCCAACTCGTTTGGTGCATCCAGTTCATCAAACAAACCTCGCCAAGGCACCCTTTTCCACGGAACATGCAGGTCGCCTAAACATCCCGTTTCCGACCCTTGTGGGTTCTGCAGCCCTGCAGGGTGCTCACCAGTCACCTTCTGAGATACTCCACGGGGTTAATGGTCGTCTGCAAGCGAGTGCTACAAAGATTAGTGTGAATTCGCTGCGTTTGATTTGATCCGTTGGGCCGTCAGTATATTTTTTATCCGCTTTGAAGAAGAATTTTTTTTGACAGCTAACTTAAGTTTATTTCACAAGAGCACACGGCACGAATGTCTGGTTACTGTACTCGAGTTTACTACAATACGCTGACGTTCTCAAACCAAAATAATGTTCTCTCAAAACGTTTCACCCACTCCAAATACCGCCCAATCCGTTACAACCCAAATCCCGTTTCTGGCTAGTAACTTGTGGATTCCTTAGACCCTGCCCCATTTCCACATCATTCCTGTACATCATCGCTTTAGCTTCCGTCCAAGGTTCTGAAATTGCAACTTTATGCACACCCCCCTATCGACACTCCGTCAGCCCCAATCGTGTCTTTGCTTGAAAAAAACTTCACACATTTTTTGAGGAGCTTTTAACGGGATAAAAACACCCCCCGACAATGCATAGCTTACTGTTTGTGTAAGTGTGTGGTGTTGACTAGCTATAGTAGTGTGCAGAGGTATTCATAACCAGGCTCAAGCGCCAAATTAAAGTGTCGTATTCATGTGAGACAGACGAGTGCCGTTAGTCTAATACGCTCGACAGGAGATGATCCTTGCACTGGATTGTCGGGCTATACGATCGTACCACACGTCCCACAGTCTCCCGAAATAGATTGGTAGCCGCCCGATCCGACAGATCCGGTCTTCCAGAAGCTTTCAGACAAGGCCAAGGGCTTTTCGACGCGGCTAATAGGATACAGTATTGACTAACACGATAGGAGAGACAGGAGATGGTGTTGCTCAGTTGTGTGATGAGTTCTTGGCAGAGATGAGTTCTTGGCAGAGATGAGTTCTTGTAGTCTTGTGTTGATGTTATTGTAGTCATGTTGCTGTAGTCATATTGCCGTGGTCATATTGTAGTGTCATTTCTGAAGCCTTACTGCAGAAGTCATATTATACTGTATTCACATTATTATAGCTAAGGCAAGCACTAACTTCCTTACGAAACAACAATGATCAACCACTATCAAGCTCGTCGGAAAAACATTTGACAGATGCCCGACAAACGTCTGACAACGTCTGACAGGCAGCCCGAACGTTTCTCGACGTTTCCATTCCACGCAACTCTTGCCCTGAATGTTGGACACGGCTGTGCCAAGGTCCATATTGCTTTTGGCCAAGTCCAACACCAGGCAGCCCTTCTTGCGTCCGTGCACCTTTCGTCTTTACCGAGGATGTCGACTCACCTTTTGCGTTTGTGTTCCCCAACAGCGATTAGTTATATAAGAACCTGGTATCCCCCGTGATTCTAACAGTACAGACATCGTCACACATCACTACCTCCGCCATGACCATCTGGCCTACACTGCTGCTGGCTACCCTGGCTCTCGCCAAAGAGGTGGCCTCCCCCATTGACTCCTTTACAATGTACGTCGCTAACGATGACCCCGAGATTCGCGACACAGAAGGATACATGACCGACAAGTGGATGATGGAGCTGCAGTTTGAACTCGAGCCTAAGATTGACGATATTCAGTCAGGCGACTACTTCTCCTTCGACGTTGACTCCAAGGTCCTTCTCACCGATACACCCTTTGATTTCAACGTAGTCGACGGCGAAGGAACCGAGATCCTCCATTGCTCCAACGACGACCACACCTTTACCTGCACTTACACGGACTATTTGATTGACTACTGTGAACTGGTCTCGGGTCAGATCTACATCGAGACCTGGCTCAACCCTGCAGAGGTTGTGTTTGGGCCTACCACCATCACTGCTGCTGATCAGACTGCTGACATCACCGTTCGATCCGCACCTGTGACCCATGTGCCCCAAAAGGTCGGACGACGAGAAGGAGACATAATCTGGTGGCACATTGTCTTCCCCCACTCTCCCTGGGTCCGTCTCGAGTTTGAAGACTACCTTGATACCTCCAAACTCAGCTTTGTCGACAAGAACTTCATCACCAACCAGATGATTGTCGAGTTCCATCGAGAAGGCATGGAGACCGAAATCTTCACGGGCAAGGATGCCAAGGACATTGTGCGAATCGAGGGTGTTGATAAGGGCAAGGCTACCGGTCATATCACCAAGATCCCCCAGGACGAACCTGCCATTGCTGTCCATCTCATTCTCCCCTCCAAGATCATCGCCGAGGCTGACCCGTTCGAGAACGATGTCGACTTTCGAATCTGGACCAAGGAGGACTCTTCCGGCAAGGCTAAGCCTGGCTACGTCGGCGATCTCCATGGAGAGCTTGTGGGTAAGCCCGAGTCTGGTCTGGAGGGATCGGGTATCGGGTCGGGAGTTGGCACAATCTGCGGACCTGAGCCGACGCCTACTCCTTCTTCTACCAGCTCTGAGCCCGTTGAGACCACTTCTGCTCCTGTCACGTCTTCTGAGACTTCCTCTTCTGTTCCTGTGACGACCAGTTCTGCTCCTGAAACAACTTCTACTCCTGAGATTACTTCATCTACCACTGAGAGTACTTCCTCTGTTCCTGAGTCCACTTCCCAGCCCATTGAGACCTCTTCCAAGCCCATCGAGTCTTCCTCCACTTCTGAGACGAGCTCTTCTGTTCCCGTGACGTCTTCTGAGATTGTGGAGACCTCCTCAGTTCCCGAGAGTACTTCGTCTGCCCCGGAAACTTCTACTCCTGAGTCCTCTTCTACCCCTGAGGTGACTCCCGAACCTACTACCTCTGTTACTGAGACATCCTCAGCTCCTGTGGAAAGCTCCTCTACGCCCGTGGAAAGCTCCTCAGTTCCTGAGACGACGTCCTCTGTCCCTGAGACAAGCTCTTCTGTCCCTGTTGAGACTTCTTCTGAGACGGTCGAGACCTCTTCTGCCCCTGAGTCCTCCTCTGCTCCTGTGGACACCTCTTCTGCCCCTGAGAGCTCCTCTACTCCAGTGACTTCTTCTGTCGAGAGCTCTCCTGTGCCTGTTGAGACTTCTTCTGAAGAGACCTCCTTTGCCCCTGTTACTTCATCTCCTGTCACCTCAGTTCCTGAATCTTCCCCTGCAGTCACCTCCGTCCCTGTCGTGACCATGACCGAGACCGACTGCGGCGACGACAACTGCGAGACAGAGACCGAGACAATCACGTCTATGATCACCACAGTCGTCACCCAGACCGTCACTGTCTGCGAGGAGAACACGTGCACGGAAATCCCCGTGACGCACACCACCGCGGTCCCCACAGACTTTGCCACCACCACCGTTGTCACTGTCGTTGATGACAAGACCGTCACTGTAACTCTTCCTTGCGATCCCACAGACGTGGCTACTGAGACTGTGACGTCCAAAACCACCAAGGTTGTCACTCAGACCGTCACAGTGTGCGATGAGGATGATTGTGTCGAGACCCCTGTGACTCACACCACTGTTGTGCCTACCAACTACGTCTCCACCACTGTCACCACCGTGATTGACAACAAGACCGTGACTATCATTCTCCCCTGTGACCCCACAGATGTCCCTGCCGAGCCTACTCCTGAGCCTCAGACCGAGCACAAGCCTCAGCCCAAGCCTACCACTCTGGTGACCAAGACCAAGACTGTTTCCGTGGAGCCTGAGGTGAAGCCTACTCCTGAGAAGCCTGTGAAGCCTGTTGAGCCCATCCCCGAGGTGAAGCCTACTCCCGAGGTTCCCGTGAAGCCGGTTGAACCTACACCTGAGACTCCCGTAGAGCCTATTCAGCCTGTGGAGCCCAAACCTACTCCTGAAGTTCCGGTTCAGCCCGCTGAGCCTACTCCCGAGGTCCCTGTTAAGCCTGTTGAGCCAACCCCAAAGGTTCCTGAACAGCCCGATCAGCCTGAGCTTACTCCTGAGACTCCTGTTGAGCCCACTCCTGAGACTCCTGTTGAGCCCACTCCTGAGACTTCTGTTGAGCCCACTCCTGAGACTCCTGTCGAACCCGTCAAGCCCGTTGACCCTGTGGCGCCTGTGGAGCCTTCTCCCGAGGTGCCTGCTGAGCCCGTCAAGCCCGTCTCTCCTACTCCCGAGACTCCCGAGGCCCCCGTTGAGCCCATTCAGCCCGTCTCTCCTACTCCTTCTTTCCCCCCTATGAGCCCCGGTCCTGAGCCCGCGACTCCCCAGGCCAACTCTGCCACCAAAATGACTGTGGGCGCTCTTGTTTTCGCCCCTCTTCTGGCCCTTCTTGTTTAGTTTCGATAGTTAATTATTTTATGCCTCTTTATGAGATCGTGTAATTTTTTGTGTAAAAAGAAACGATTTCTTATGGCAGCGTTAACGTAAATTGAAGTCATAATCTGCTGGTAGTAATATCGGTATAAGTAGGGTAATACATGTCGGAGAGCTCTCACATTCATGTGATGTTACTCCTGATCGTATTGGAGATGTCTGTTCTGTAGAAAGTGTTTCCGCTGGCCTAGAATCTCTTCTGGTCAGATGTGTGCTACTGTCGAAACGAAGTGTCCCTAGAAGTGGGTTGTGTGTCGTTTAATTGACTATATCGTATCAATAATACAGAAGGTCTTTGCTATAATCACGGGAGGTTTGTCTCTTGACTCCGTCCACTTATGGCTATCATAGTTACCACCAGTAGCATAATTACGAGCTCGTGCCTAACAGGAGTTCTAGCGACTTTCTAGCGTTGATAGCCATTGGTAAATACGACCAAATTAGTTGTCTTACACAGCATTGGAAATCGTTTCTCTTGTGCTGACTGACGATATTTTCACCCTCCCCATAAGTTCCTTTTTGCAAGTCAAAATATGGGCTAGATACTGACACACAAGTACCAATTCAGGTTAGGGCGTTTTACGTAAAAGATCGTCAGGGATACTCCACGTTAGTGTGGTATTAATTTAGAGCAATTTTTAAAGAAGTACCATGGTTTTCAAGCTGAAGATACGAAACCAGTTTTGCACCCTGCCGTAGCCTGTGTCGATACAGTTCCTTCAACCTACCAACGATTATCTCATCTCTCATCAAATTGATTCAATATTTAAGCGGTGAATCTGTCACGCTGGATCCCTCCCGATATGGTAATTATTCTGTGGAGTACACATTGGCTTGGTATCATTAGTCCCCGTGGAACAATCCAGATGGACTAGTAGTGCGGGGAGCGTTGAGGAAGCTACTGGAAATGCGACGCTGAGACTTTCGTCTAAACGGAGCCCAGGATGGGTAGATAAGCGAGTTGTAAAACGGAGTATAGGCTGTGCCTTCTTTTTAAGCAACAGAGGATCTTATCAAACTCATCTGACGGAAACCTATTGATGTGCTCTAAAATACAACCCTTTAATGGAGGTTTTCGATGGTGCAAATAGCCCGGTTCCTGTAAAGAACCGACTAGGACAGATAGCAAGCTTATTAGAAGAGTGTGGCAAGTTTCAGCTTCCAATTTTGTGTGGCTTTGGCTGCTTTAGTTGAAACTGCTATCTCGTGGCCAAACATTTACGGTTTGCTAGATAATCTCAAGGCATATAGCATGCGGGGATCATGTGGATTGAAACCTAATATGTGTACCTAGTAGCTACTTGTATCATAGTATGGATTTGTTCACCTCTTCTGAATGTTTTTTTGAGCTAGCTTGCTGATTGGTATCAGTCATTTGATTCAGTGCAAGAGTGTCAACAATGTTTGTACGACGTACATACTGTGCCGTTCTTGTACTTTTGCTTGTAGTGGTGGATATTAGGTTGGTAACTTATATTAGTCATTCTATAGTATTCGTTGTTCTCTTTAACTAGTGCACGTAGCTACTGTGTATAAAGCTATGTGTCTCTACCTTTTGATATCATCTTAGAAATACTCATAGTGTCTGCCATATACACTGTTACGAGGTGATACCCCCCTGAGATTCGAACTTCGAAGAGTCCATGAGTCAACTTCATACTTACACAATACTGGTAAACAGAAGAGTCCTGGTCCCGTGAACAGAATTCGTAGTACCTACCACCAATAACTTGTTATGTTATTTCTACGAGCTCACCAATAGGAGAGAACTCTTAGAGCATTCAGATTGGCACACGCCTATAATCGTAGATCAGAGAAGACATTTGATCTACCATCACAGCTACAATACAATACAAAACATTCACCTGACTAAGATGTTGCCATGATAGTTCACGGGTCCCAACTGAAGACTGTACAGATGATCACAGAAAAGTGGCTCTTTCATCAGCGTTATGAACGGCCCTGCGGCTTTTTTTTTTTTTTTTTTTTTTTTTT